>JAECUM010001981.1:0-129028 GCA_016617855.1 Megalonaias nervosa
ATATATATATATATAAGATAAGATAAGATAAGAAGATAAGAATTCTTTATTTCAGACTACATAGTCCATACATCTAAATTAAAATACGGATATAAAGTAAAACATTGTAAACATAAAAGAACATATATATCATATTTACAAGTATACAGACACATCTACAACAATGGACTGTGCCCTGCATTGTTAAGAATGAAATTAAGTGGCACATTTAAAGAGTAATTTGTTCCATCTACTAATAATATGAGAATTTAAATGAATGTCATAGTTCCAAAGTGATTTCAATATACAGTTCTCACTATTAGATAGTCTTGTTATCATTGAGAATACATACTTTCTCATTACTTCCTCAAAACTGAATACATTATAATTTACAAACATGTTGGAGGCACTGTTCCATCTAGGAAGACCTAATAGAAAACGAAGACTATTATTATAACCAATTACTAGTTTTCTTTTCATACATTCACTAAAGTTTGTCCAGATATATATATATATATTTTGATTATTTAAGAGAATGGTGGGTTGGAGATGACCCAATTTATTTCAGTAAAAATATTTTTATTTTTTTGTAAATATTTTACCCATACTGACCACTCCACTGAAATGAATTGGGGCACCCCTGTTTTTTAACATTGATATGGCTTCATAAAGAAGCAAATGAAAACAATTTATAAACCTTTGGCAAAAAAATAATTTTCCATGCATGAAAGATAATGCAGTTTACATTTATTGCTCAAGCTCACAAAATGCTCATTTTTATTGCAGCAGGTATAACTTCTATAAACACACAATCATTTGTCAGATGAAATGATGAAAAATCTTGTGTTTTCACATGTGAAAATATAGGATATGTATTTCACTTAAAAATAAAGGAATGAATGAATATGTGAAAAATGTTTCACAATTTTTTTTTTATATTTCGCACTTTTGTGTGCAAGAAATGCAGCATCAGATAATATTGCAGAAGAACCTGATATTTCAAATTTCCTTTGCATGCCAGAACATACCAAGCTTGGGCATTACTTGTTAATGACATTTAATTTTTCAAATTATTTCAAAACTTTTAAAAGAAAAAAACCAACAGCAAAGTAGCGTAAGAAAAAAATAACTCACTGGTCATATGTATTCCTGCAGAGTGTTTTGGACTTGTCACCCACCAGTAAAGAGCCTCATAAAAAGGTAATTGTGTGCACTGCTGAATAGCTTGCTCAGTGTGTAGAGATGACAATTCATACTTCACATATCATTCTTCATTATCTAGGAGGATGGGATGGGAATGGTCAAATTACTATAAAATTACAAATATATCAGCTTTAGGATTCTATGGAACTTTCCACACAGGTTAATGTCAACAGATGTCTGTTTCAAGAAAATAATAATATTAAGTGAGGCAAAACAAATTTTGCTACAGATTTACCTTATCTCATGTAGAGCAGTTCACCATTTTCTTGTGCAATAATGTTGTTAGTAATATTAAGTATTAGACATATTTTTGTTCATACTCATTTCATTCAAGCACTGATGTTTTATGGTTTACTGTGTACTAATACTGCTTTGTGTTGGGGAAAATCACTTAACTCATGGATTATTAGCTTGTACATACCAGCTTTTTTTTGTATTTTCTCATATGATTTATACAGTTAGTAATTATTTTATATCTGCTCCATATGGCAGAGTATATTATGTTACGTTGCCCATCTGTCTGTTCCCTATTTTGTTTCTGTACAATAATGTAAGTTCTCCACCATTTACCATTACCAGACCTTGTAAACAACTTAAATTTGGTTCAAGGGGAAAAGCTTTTGATTTTAAACTCAAAAGACCAAAGGTCAAGGTCATAGGGACTGAAAGAGAGAAAGCTGTTTCCATGCAGTATCTTAACTTCTGTACTTGGAACATTAATTAAACTTTGTTAACAGATGACATTTAAGGTAAGATACCTATAGATTTTAAAGTCAAAAGCTCAAATTTCAAGCAGTGATTGTAAAAAGAAAAATGGTTTCTGAATGACATCTTGTTCTTTATCACATATTTTGACTAGATTTTGTGGATGACTTGAATTTGTGACAAGGAAGACACTTGGACATTTTGAGATCAAGGTCACAGGGATAAAAGGAAGGAAAGAACAAAAACACATTCCGCTTTTGCGTTGAAAGGTCAGAGGTCAAGATTACATGACTCCAAGAATGAAAACCATTTTCACAGAATAACTTCAGGCCTGTGCTACACACCATGGTCAAAGTTTGTGAAGGGCTTGGACTACTATGAGCTTTTGCTAACATTGTAGATGAATTGAATTTGTTGTTGTTGTTGTTGGGCTTAACGCCGTTTTTCAGCACACGATAGGCTATACATGGCGGCCAGTATTAATGGTGGAGGAAGAAACCGGGAAATCCACGGAAAGAACCACTGACCCACGAGAAGCTACTGGCAAGCTTTCTCACATATCCACATTTGCCAAATCTTAGACTCGAACCCACGCAGACAGAGGTGAGATGGCAGTGATCCGTAACGGAGAGCGCTTTAGACCACTCGGCCACTCGGGGCCCCGAATTGAATTTGAAACAACAAAAACACATACTGCTTTTGTGTTCAAGGTCAAGGTCAGATTACTACAAGAATGGAAACA
Organism: Megalonaias nervosa; assembly: GCA_016617855.1. Lineage (NCBI taxonomy): Eukaryota > Metazoa > Mollusca > Bivalvia > Unionida > Unionidae > Megalonaias > Megalonaias nervosa. The sequence goes on from JAECUM010001981.1 coordinate 2,630, forward strand.
GTTTTCACAGAATAACTTCAAGCCTGTGCTACACGCCATCATCAGTGTTTGTGAAGGGCTTGGATTGAGGCAGGAAAGGCATTTGTATATTTGTTGGGATGAATAGTTCAAAGGTCAAGGTTACTGATTTGGTGGCCTAGTGGTTAGAGCATCCGCCTTGGATGTGGGAGGACGTGGGTTTGAACTCCTGCCAAGTCATACCAAAGACTCGTAAAAATGGTACTAACAGCTGCCTTGCTTGTTGGTCAGCATTAAAATGTTAGTATTAGGAATGGTCAGCCTGGTGCATGATGCCCAAGTGCTAGACATCTCTATAAACTGCCGCTCTGCAGACACAAGAGTGATATGACTGAAAAATTGTTAAAGCTACACACACAGGTCAAGGTCACATAGACTTAAAAAATAAAAACGGTGTCCACAGAATAATTTGAGTTACGTGACTTTTACCTTGACCAGAATTTGTATGTTGCTTGCATTTGACTAAAGGTAGAATCATATTAGTAAGGTAGAGCATATCATTTAGTGTTGCTAGGCAACAGTACTTAGTGACTGTACTGGACTGATGATTTATTGATTTGGTGTTTTATGGCACAGCAACACAGTTTGGTTCTTTAGTGGAAGACAGTTGCCCACAGACACAGCACAGTAGCCAATGCAAAGCTGATTCATTAGTAGGATTAGAACCTGCACCCATTTGGTTGCTACTTCAAAACACTTACCACTGAGCCAGTGTGCTTCTGCCTGGTACCTGGTATCTGAGGTACCTGAGTATACAATGAATGAAGGAGAGTTTTACATAAAAAGTATAATATACATTTTCTCTGTGGCAGCATATAATGTACCTTTCATGGTATTCTTGTTATTTATAGTTAAATCTTCAGAGTTATTTCATAACAGACTTTTGAACTAGCATTATTCACTTTTGAATTAGGTTTTAGATTAGCTTTTCAGCACGTGTTTGCCTAGTAATTAAAAAATTCTTAGATTTTATATATTTTTTACAGATTTTCCCATTTTCATTATAAAAGCTTTTAACTTACTGCCAAGAAATGCTTCTTCAGCACAACTTGCATACCAGGTTGCTGAAACTGTCAGTAATGGAAGGTAAACCAATGCTGGTGGGAATCTGCAATATCTTACTATGTGAAAATCACAACAACAGAGGGTAGAAAGGTACAGCTAATGATGGCAGTTCAACCCTATGGTGAACATTGTATTCTTTTCCCGCAGTCATAATTTTTACTTTCCTTGATACTTTCATCTGCTGGCAGCATTGGTTTACCCCATGTCATTGAGAGTTTAAGCGATTTGTTATGCCGGATGTGACCAGGTTTTGTTATGAAATTCATAGGATAGTATAATTTTAGGTCAGTCTCAGTTATGGTTCTGTTTTAATTTGGAAATTTTGCATATGATGGAGGAGAAAAAAATGTTGGAAATGAAATTTTCTTAAGGGCTGTAAATGAGAATTCTGCATGATTTTGAAATATTTTATTATAGGATAGAGGTCGTTTTATATTGAAACGGGGCCTGTTTCTTTCTTCTGAGAACCCTTGAAAATTCTGTTCCAGGTTGAAACTGGGCCTGTTTTTTTCTCCTGAGAACCATTGAAAATTCTGTTTCAGAGTTTATTCTAGAACTGAAAATTTAGAGGTGAAATTCCTTCCTCCATTTTAAAAAGATGGGAAATTTTCTGAATATCAAAGAGATTTAATGAAGGAACAATGGTGTGGTGCATGAGTTTTTTTACATTCAGTTGATTTTTCAGTGTGATTTTTGAGAAATTGCACAGGAATATGTCTCTATAACTTGCCCATCAGATCAATAAAAATGTGAATTACCTTAGAACTCCTGTAAGATGTCCATTTTATGATATGTTGTATGTTTTGATTTGAATCGGAAAGTTTCTGGCTTATAATCTATGATGTTTAAAAAAAAGAGGTTTTTAAAAATATATTTTATAATGCCCCTGCATGATAGTGGTCGGAATTTGTAGTGTTATGTTTGTTTGAGTGTCTGTCCCCTTCTGTCCACCTGTCACACCTTGAATAAAAAATTTGCATTTAGGCTTTGGTGTGATGCATCCATGTTCCTTGAACACATTTATATAGATGCTAGAAGTTTTAGTTCACTTTGATATTGTTAATTTTTTCCCATGTTTTGCTTATGTTTCTTCCACTGGAGACAATTTTCATGTCAAACTTTATTAGACCAATAGTTGGCTTATGGGGACCTGGGAATGTAGGATCATACTGGTCCTAGATTATTGAGTCAAAAATAAAATTTTCAGGCCCTGAATTAAATACTGTTGCATTAGGCTTTACACATAAAAAGCTAATTTTTCAAAGTATTTCTTCAACCATGGTTGTAGTTTGCTTGTGCAATGTAACAATTTTCTACCATTTCATTTATAACATTTCAGAATGTATGATTTTTTTGTTAGAGTACAGGCAGTGATGATGATAGTTGATGCTGCTGTTGCTGGTTCACCAGCTGGTTTTGAGGATGATAAAATAGGATCAGTGTAGTAAAAAAATGGATGTACCTGTAGTAGACATAAAAATAAGTTAATGATTTGGTTTCATACTAATGCAGAAATTTTAACTGATGCAACAGCATTTAATCTGTGCATAGAAAGAATAAGTTTATATTATAATTTTCATTGTTTTCACATGTTTCAGGCCGAAGAGCTTATGGAACAACACTATTCTTTGAAGTCAGGTATGTTCAATCTAATTATAATGGTTAATCAGTCTTAAGGACATGAATATGAATAAATAAATACACTAGTGTGTGCTTCCTTACACCTTAGTTAGGGATTTGAAAAGAAAAAGTATATATAAGAAATTACTTCTACACTTAAACATTGATTATTGTCTTGATACAATGAGAGACCTTTTAGAAAATGACGTTTTTATAGCCAAGGTTAGAAAATTGCCTGCATATTGTTGAGTTCATTTTATTGATTACTTACTTGATGATCATGGGTTGTATTGCTTGGTTATAGTTCAGTACATTTTCTTTCAGCCTGCTGTGCAGCGCTACAGAATTGGTTCTTAACGACACAAATGCCCAGCAGATTGCTCAGGCCAATGGAATCTATGTCTTAGGACAGCTGATTCTTCCCCCATGTCAGCCATGTTCCAGCAAAGAGAGGAAAGCTGCAGAGAAACTTCAGGTATGCGGAAATCATTTTTCTTTTAATTCTTTTATTGCAAAATTAAAGACTTTGATTGGTGGGCAGAAAGATAGTATTTTTGAAAACTTGAGAAAATTAAATAACATTGTATAATTTAACACAGAGAGAGAGAGAGAGAAGTACATAGCAAACTTCTTAAAATCATATATTTCCATAGAGAGCCAGTTCTTATGAAGTCAATTTTTGGTTTCCCATTTGTTAGTTTTCATATATAATTTAGAGAGTGAAAACGGGGCAATTCAGGCAAAATAGTTGCCCATAATTCTGTATATTTGCCAAAACATGTGGAAGAGTTATGTTTACTTCACCTTGCATTGATTTTATACCATTCATCCACCCACTTTATTTCAATACCATGCATGAATAATTAATGTCAAACATCAACTTTTATGTCAGTTTTCCTATCATAGAGGAGGTTGAAAGGTAGAGAAAGAAGTTTTAGGCACTGTAGTTAGTTGAGTGATAATTTGATTATCATAAATGCCTGAAATTATATTGTTGTCTGTGAAATTCTTGCAGAAAATCTAGACGTTTTTTAGAAGGTCCTTCAGAAATGAATTATGATTTCATGGACTTATCATGGTCTTTGTGAATAAAATTAACACTTTTATCCAATGTTTCATTGTATAAAATATACGAAAAGATAACTTCTGCTATGAAAACAGTTGCCAATATTTGATTGGAGTCTGTTTTTGAGGTTGCTGTTTTATGCAGTAATTGTTTTATACAACAACACTGGTAAATCAAAACAGGAAAATTTTTTCATTTTTTCTCAATTTAAATGTACATGTATTGCATGAGTAATTTAATCATCTGACTTGAAAAAAGCAAAAGAAAACAGATGTTAAAAGTGAATATGTTCAACATTTCTAATTTTGAACTGTCTGTACTCACTTCTCCCTATTTTGCCAATTTTGACTTTTTCTCAGATGTTAGATTCCAGCATGAACCTTAAATTTATCTTTCTGTTCCTTTTATACAATAATTTTCTTCAACTTTTGTGTTTGTATTTTTCAGAGGAATGCATTTCGAGCACTCCGATTTCTCTTCAGCATGGAACGAAACCGACGTCTATTTAAACGTCTTTTCCCAGCAGACCTGTATATGATGTTTATTGATATCGGCCATTATAACAAAGAGCTGTCAGCATATAAACCTCTTGTCCAGAAAATTAATGGTCTATCAGTAAGTTGTATGTATGTCAAAAGTGTGCTTATTAAACCTGTACAAAACAAAATACAGTGAACTTCAGTATAAATAAGGGTGAAGAATTGCATAAAATTAATATATTTTCATTGCAGGCATAACTGATACTTTGTACTCACATCTTCAGGAATAAGATATATATTTAAAGAGCTAGATTTTCATGTCCCTTGGACCTTGGTTTTTAAAACAAAATTAGGAAGTTTGTCTTGCAGATATAAAGTTGTATAAGAAAAATATAATACAGTGGTTTCAACTGTAGAGAAACCTCATACAGGGTGAGTCACTCCTGGTCACAAGCCACCTTGCCTGACTCCAAAATTGTACATTATTTTAACACCGTATTGATAGATATCACTTCTTAGCAAAGAACATTATGTCACATTTCTTCATGCTAAAGATGTATACATAGCTGTCATTTTTAATGACTTCTCTGCCCATACCAGCATACTATGTTTTTAATCTGCTGATTCAGCGAAATCAAGAATCAAGAATGAAGCAATCTGAATATTTTCTTCTTGCACAGAACTGAAACATTTTTGAAACTGCACAAAATACAAATTTTTATTTAAAATTTTGCATGAATGTCAGTACAAGTACATTGAAACCTTTCCATAACAGGCATTTAAGAAACCTCAAATTAAAACTGTTGCTTTATGAGCACATTTTCTTTATGATAACAAAACTGTCCCATAAACAGTGTCCTTTATAAGCAGTTTTCCCCACCATTAAGGTATGTGCTAAAGTAGGTTTCACTATAACATGAAATTTTATGTGCCTGGTAAAGTTTTCAGGTTGTATCCTGTTAATAGGGAAGGAGAGTGTCCTTTGAGGGTCATGTGACACAGAGTAGTAGTAATAATAGGTCAACTTTAAACAGTTGGCAGGTTTCATCTATGGACAAGGTCAGTTTATGTACCTTTTACATTGCAAGCTGCACACTATCAGAATAAAACTCTATTACCATCTGACATGTATCCATTTTCACATTCATCAGGCAATGCAGAATCAGAATCAGTAAAAAGATTGGAATTGCAACACTGATCCTTCTCAGATTACCTGATTTAGAATCACACCAATCTCTTACTGCAGTGTTTGAAAATCAATAAAACTTAATGTGTTCATAGATAAGAAACCTGTACTAAATAAAGTCAGAGATATTTCATATGTAAGGTGGTGATAGTAGCACCTCAAATACTTTTTTATTGGAGAGGAATGTAGACCACAAATTAAATAAAAAATCACTTAGAAACTTTCCATAAATAAATTAAAACAGAGTTCGGATAAAATGAATTGCCAAAGCTTAATATTGAACCCATCTATCACAAATGTGTTTCAATTGTGCATGCAGCATGAAACGTGCATTCTTGACACTACTATAATGATGTGGGAGAAAAATGTGGAAATATAGAGGATCTCAAAAGGATAATGATTTAATCTTGAATTTATGAAACAAGATGAATAATTTCCAGCTTTTGTGAGAATTTGAGCAAAAGCTGGAAAAGATTCACCAAGTTTCATAAACTTAATATGTAATCATTACCAATTTGATATTCTGTTTATCACATTGTTTTTATTTTAATGGAAATAGTTTAAAATGAGAGAATGGGAAATAATTTCATTTATTCTGGCTCATACACAGCACCTTTCAGTTGATTTGCATAAAAGAATAGTCCCGGATTCGAGTTGAATTAATACTGAGCAATTGTACAACCAGTAACATTTAAAAGTAGATTTGTTCACAAATTATTATTCAGAGAGCAGCTGTCCTTCCAAATCAATACAACATTTGTCACAAATATTATTTTTCAACACTGGATCTCCAATGGAAATTTTGTGTGATTTCACATAGTTCATTTGAGTTAGGTTAGATGTGCCATATACTTCAATTTAGATGAGAACATTTGCAATGTTTCCAACTCAGATGTGTCAATTCCACTATTATGATGCAGTATTTGTATACAGTATAAAAAGTAACATTCCATTTGTTCATTATTTATATGATGGAATGATAACTGGATGCAGAAGTTGTACTAAATCTAGATTTAAGATGCTGCTGCATATACTAATTCTAGATTTAATGTATTTGTGACCAGATATTTGCATTATTTGATTTGGAAGATTGCTGTGGTTGGATAACTTCTATCATTTGGGAGACAGACATTTATTGGTATTCTTTTAGAAACAGAGGTGAGTGTACTTGTTCATATAGGTTAACATTCCAGCCACATTTGTTATAGGGGTGGGGTGCTGCTTACAGGTTTGGACCTCCCATCCTTTGACTGATACCCTTAATTTTATTTGTAGATAGCCCCTGTGGAGTAAATTGGCCATATTCTGATAGACATAACCTTTTTACCCAATGGCCCAAGGGCGATCAATTCAAAAGAGGATCACCAGAATGTTGATAGTAATAGTAAAAATAAAAGTTAGAAGGCAAGGTGAGGAAAATTCCCATGGTCGCAGCTAGTCAGGAAATAGAACCCTATACAGGAATTTCAAGTTGTTATTTGGACCAATCTGATTCACATAAAGTGTTAACATATAAAAAATATTAAACTGCACACACTGTATGTAAATCATATCAACTGTGTGATAAAAAGTATAGATGTTTATTTAGTCTGTATTTTACCTCATGACCAATTATGTGACAGTGTTCAGTGCTACCTTAATATCATTTGATTTTTCTCTTTTCAGGCCGATGCAATCAAGGAGATAAGAGAGACACTTATTGAGACGAACCAAGACAGGACTCCCACTCGATACATCACTAATTATGCTGTATTTGAACACCTGGGCTCGGGGGCTTTTGGCAGTGTGTATAAAGTCAAGAAAAGGACTGCTGGTCAGTCCTTCCAGGCTCTGAAAGAGGTAATTAATTTTAGGGTTCATAACATTTCATGGCAATACATTTTGACAGCTATGAGGTTTTGGCAAAGAAATCACATCTTTATGTCGACAAAACTTGCCCACTAAAGAAGCTAGAAAGTGGACATTTTTAACATTTTTGGCACATTTTTGACAGTTCAGAGATCTTCATTTTGACTGGAATATCAGTCAATTAACATTTAAGGAATTCAGATTTCAAATTCAGTTTTATATAGAAATTAAAACAGTGATTAATATAAATATTATATACTCATGGCCAAAAAGCAAAAGTGAAGTTGACTAAAATCTTTTTTGTTTATCTTCTTAATTCTAGTACATTATGATCTTTGATGATAATAATAATAATAACAATATAATAATAATAATAATAACAATATTATTATTAATAATAATAAAAATAATATTAATAATAATAATAAATACTTTATTTGATGAGAATAACTCAGTATATTACACTATTCCACCCTGATGCCCACAAGATGAACAAACCATTGTAAATGCAAGAAACCCCTGCCCCCCCCCCCAAAGTAAAGCATACTTAAATATACATATAGTATAAAAGCACAAAGTGCATAGGAAATGCAATAACAGAATAAATTAGAGCACATGTGTTTAAATATTTACAATGAAAACTGCCTTTCAAGGTAGTAGTCATATGTTTTTGTTCAACACATTTAGATGTGTTTTTGATCTAATTGCTTTCGGGAGTTTTACTTTACCAGGTTTTGGGTCATGATGATAGCTCACATCAAATAAGTCACTGCAACCTACTTGTACTCAGGGCATGATCATAATGCTTTGTCTTTATCATAACACATGTGTCATCACATGGGGAAAACTTTATTTCAGTCAGTTTATTGCAGGGAAGAGGGGATATTGATCTGTTCTTTCTTCCATCCATATCACTTTTGTTTTCACACAAAAACAACCTAACTGGATTTCAACCAAATTTAGTATGTGGCTAGATTCTGATGAGATCAGTTGTTGGCATCCTGAGTCATTGTTTAGCAGAGTTATAGTCCCTGATTGTCAGACCCACCCACTTTGGTTTCTGCACAAATATTTCCTTAATTTTTATTGGATTTTGAACCAAATTTGCTATGTAGCTTGCTTTTCATGAGAACTTGGCTCATTATTCTGCATATTTTCTCAGAGTTATAGTCCGTGATTGTCTGACACACCCACTTTTGTTTCTGCACAGTAACTTCCTTAAATTATTATTAAACTTCAGCCAAATTTTATAATCAAGTTGATATTGATTAAGTCAGCAAAAAGCTGGAGACATCAGTTCTGAAATTTTATTGCTGATAATGCATTTATTTTCATGTAAACTTCTGAGAACTTGTTTTATATTAATAATTGTCTGTTATTTCAGATTAACATTTTAAATCCGGCTTTTGGTAAAACATTATCTGAACGAGACCAGAGTATTGGAGACATGATAAATGAGCTTCAGATAATGAGGGAGCAACTGAGGCATCCCAACATTGTCCGATACTACAAAACGTTCAGGGAAGGTGAGCTGACATGTGAAACATCTGTGAATAGTGAAGATGTTCCTCTTTCATTTTTTTGCAAAGCTATGAAAATTGATACCCATTAAAATAAAGGAATTAACGGTATTATGGTTTATAATATTTTGTATTGAGGATGGTTTGCAACATTGTTACTATGCTGTATCATGTTGAAGCTGTAATTTAAAAAATTTTAGTTCATTCTTGGCATAGGTTGATGATGTGTTAAGTATCAGTTGTTAGCTCAAGAAATGGCATCATAATAAATTCAGCACTTTTTCACATTAAAGCATTTCATTTTAACACAGTTCCAGTTTTAAGGTGAATTTAGTAATGGAACCCGTCTCATCAAGTGGTAGTAAAATTATATGTCTCATGTACTTTATTATAAAGCAATCTCACTATAAGGCAGTATACTCTATGGTTCCCATAGATAGCATTATAATGAAGGAGTATTATCATGTACTTCATTACAAGGTGGTCTCATTCTATGACAGTATACTCAATGGCTTCCATGGACAGCATTATAATACAAGAATACTATCCTGTACTTCATTTTTATAAGGCAGTGTTATGATAAGGTGGTATATTCTATGGCTCACATGGTCAGTATTATAATGAGGGAATACTGTATCATGTACTTCATTATAAGGCAGTCTCACCATAGGGCAGTATATTCTATGACTCCCATCTACAGCATTATAATGAGAGAGGACTGTAGTGTTAGATTCTTAAATTGGATTTTTATTTATTTTATTTAGCTTAGATACCATACTGGTAGTATGATTTTGTATTTAATTTTAATTCTTAGTAATTATTTTGCTCTTAAATATTTTTTACAACTTCAGTACAAGATACTGGTTATATACACTTATAAGTTGAGTCCAGCCGCAAACAATATGGAACCTGAACCGCAGTTGCATAATGCACCAGTAGATCATGGTTTATATTGTTTATTCTACTGATTAATACTAATTAACCACACAGATTCAGATCTACTGGCACATTAAGTGAAGGCAGATCTGGGTCTGTGTAAATTTGCACTTGGACATGACTTGAAGGTGAGTATATACAATATGCACTTTTTGATTTCGGCACCTTACATCAGTATGTTCACAACGAGGATTAAGTAACTTCAAAGAAAACTGCATAGTCTAAAAAGTTAATTGATGCATACATTAAAATAAATAAAGATAATTTCATCATCCCATCATATTTTAAAAGTTTCTTTTTTATTTGAATGTATCTGTGTCAAGCTGGCTTATGTCTTTTTTTTTTTGTTAAGCTTGTCTAGACTGCTCTGGTGGCCTAGTGGTTTAGAGCATCCACCTTGGATGCGGGAGGTCTCAGGTTCAAACCCTGGCCAAATCATACCAAAAACTTATAAATATGGTACTAACAGCTGCCTTGCTTTTTTGCTGAGCATTAAGAAGGTAGTGTTAGGACTGGTCTGCCAGGTGTCAGGATAATGTGACTGGGTAGGACATCATGCTACATATCTGCAGCATGATGTCCTAGTGCTAGACATTACTATAAACTGCCACACTGTAGACATTGTAGCAATATAACTGAAAAATTGTTAAAGCTGTGTTAAATATCCAAATCACACACACACACACACACACACACACACACACACACACACACACACACACACACACACACACACACACACACACACACACACACACACACACGTCTGTATTCTCCGATTGTAAACAATTTCACATTTTCTTATTTTTGAGATATTTTTAGGTCTATTTGTAACATCATGAATTAATCTTGGCTGTGCTTTCTAAGCCCTTTTCTTAAGGTAATATTTGCAGATGTAACTTTGCTTTGCTCATCAGCAAGACAAGACTCAATTGACATGCCCTTACTCATATGTCTTGCAGACCCTTACAAACATCCTGCTTACTGTATCTTAAAGTTTTCTTCAAGAAAGGTGAGACAAAAACAGGCCCAGTGTAAGTTCTATATTTAATAATTTGGTGTCAATAAACTTAAATTTATTTGTAGGTGATGATAAACTGTTCATAGTGATGGAGCTGATAGAGGGTGCACCACTTGGAGAACATTTCAGTTCCTTGAAAGAGAAGAAGGAAAAATTTACTGAGGGAAGAATATGGAATATATTCATTCAGGTATTTTATCAGGCCTCTTTTATTATTAGATCCATCACTGATGCATTTGATAGTTGGAAAAGCACAAGAGTTTTAATCAGTTTGTGCAAATTTGCTGTTAAATGACACACACACACACACACACACACACACACACACACACACACACACACACACACACACACACACACACACACACACACACACACACACACAGGTGATGCTTTATGATGTTGCTCTATGTATTTGTAAATACGTCAGACCACATATTATTTTATTACCTCTTATTATGTGACATTGGACTGTGATGAGTACATCGAAGAACATTTTAAGGTTATCGTATGTAACCATATGCTATTGTGCCTTTTTATGTGGCCACCACTTCTTTGATGAAAAGATTGCCAAGTGTTCAATTGTTATATACCTTTTGCCAGGAAGAATCTGTACCAAAATGTATTTTTTTTCAAAGTCTGTTGTGGAATAGAATCTTCTTTCTTTGGAAATTTGAAACAATCCTTCATAATGCTCTTTTAAATAGGGATATTAAAAAGTGCCATTCTGTTGCAATTAGGTGAGAGATTAGCACAAATTATGCACACAACACTTAACTAGTTTGCAGCTTATTAAATCACAATCTTTTATATTTATATCATTTAGCAATAGGTGTTCAACCAGAAACCACAAAGCATTTGTTTCTAGACTGTACAGAATAGCTCTCAGAAACCGAACAATAGGAACTTTGTTTATAATATAGACATAACGTAACTATTGATTGGCAACCCCTTGTGATTGCGTGAGCTTAATGGGGGAGATTTTTAAGGCGTTAGAAAAGTAAATAATAGGAATTTTGGGATTTGTTTAATCATTATATATTCAAACTTACTTGATATATCTGTGGTACATATTTTGTTGCTGTAATATTAACACCTGAACTGATGTTAAAAGTCCTTTATCTGACTCACTCCCACCATCAACATGAACATTTTCAGATTTTGTATTTTAAGTATACAATAAAATGTTTGCTATAAATGAGAAGTAAAATAATTTCAGGTGATTCCAGAGAAAGTGCTGTTCTATGCCCATAATACGGCTATACTGACTTTAACTGGTCTGGTGATGGTCTGGGCTTCAGCGACCTGACCTACAAGATTCAATTCTTGTCTCTGCAAACTAGATCATGCAGGTTAAATCCTGAGAAGGTTGACTGTGCCTGCCAGCCAGTGTTTGTACTGTTTTGTGGATTGAAACTTTCTGTTTGATCACAAGGCTAAGCCTTGTGGATCAAAGCCTTGTAGAGATAACAGAAAGATTTCTTCCTGGACAAAAACTAATGTATTGTCACATAATTCATATATAGTAACTTTTCTTTACCTCAGATGGTGCTAGCCTTGCGATATCTCCACAAAGAGAAGGGTGTTGTACACAGAGATCTCACACCTAACAACATTATGCTGGGAGAAAATGATAAAGTGACTATTAGTAAGTTATAATTTTATGCATATTCTAGTTATTTTGTCAACTTTTCCTTTTCTTAAAATTTACCTCATAAAATGACAAAATTGACAGTAAATAAGCTAACAAAAAAGACTATTTGAATGTGGAAACATACACAAGAATTATTACCCTAGCAAAAGATTTAACAAATGATGGTATTAATTTGCTGTGACAATTCATGAAGATGTGCAAAAGAATTATAGCAGTTGAAATTTGTTTCCCATCTGTGCTTGCCTAGGTTCCAATATCTTAACCTATCTACACCTTGGCAGATTGATCAGGTATTTCAGTGCTTCAGATCTGTGAACTTAATTGGATGCAGTGGCAAGCCACTCCATCTAATCAAAATCAAGTTTATCAGATTTGAACATTGTTTCTGCATGATTGAGACAAGGGGTGCACACAACTGGAAAGGACTCAAAATTAAGTGATGTTCCACTGCTGGTCAGATATATACTTTCTTCCCACATGTAATGGCTTTATGTAGTCTGATTTTTTATATTAAACTTACAAAGTATCCTTTTTGAAGTCAGTTGCCTTCTCCATTTTTGGCAGATGTACAATGCATCGCAGATGCATACTGTTGGTTTGTTGGCATTACATACCAAGAGAGGCAACTCATGAAATCCAACAGATGTCATTGGGACAAAGCACTGAAATATCTGATCGATCCACTAAGGCGTAGATAGGTTAATGTATCGGAACCATGGCTAGCAAAGATATATATATATATATATATATATATATATATATATATATATATATAGATATATATAGATATATATATATATTTTATATAGATAATACTTGCACCATGTCAAATACTGTTTTTAAGTTTTATTTTGATACTTTTCATTCAACATAAATGCATGATCTGAGTATCTTGGATGCATTTAATGGTTTACACTAATGAAGAATACACTTAATTATCACATGTACAGTAATACAAAACTTGAATTGAACACATGTATTGTTTCTTAATTTTAGCTGATTTTGGTCTTGCCAAGGTGAAACAGGCTGATACTAGTAAGATGCTTTCTGTTTGTGGAACCATACTTTATTCCTGGTAAGTATTTACTTCTACAGTCTGTCTTTTGTCAGAGACCACATCTGTTACCTTAAAATAGTAAAAAATTAGAACTATTACCAATAATTTCAGAATAGTTTTATTTGTCTGGCATGACCGACAAATAAGTTAAAATGACGATTAGCTAATTTACTATGTCAGACATTAGAGATAAGGTTCCCATAACCATCCCTTGCAATTATTTACCATTATTTCTTCACGTATGTTTAAAATACAGTGTAGTCGCAAAGCACAACATAGTTCAGGTATGAAAGATTATCTCAGATTTATTAAAACTTTATAATTGAATGATTTCCCAAGGTTCTGTGCATCATATGAGTCCTTTACACCAGGCATGTGCAACCAATGGTCTACAGGCTGGTTCCATGGTCCATGAGGTGGTTATATACATTTATCTACATGATAGGGTGAGATTTGAAGAAATGCTTATCCAGCCCATGCCCTGGAGGAAGTTGCACATGCCTGCCTAAAACCATGTGATTCATAACAATATTGTGTGGCAGTGCACATCCGACCATTTCAAGGAAATATTTGTAGCCTAATTAAAATGAGCAACTTCAGCACCCCTGTATTATCCTCTTCCAAGACTTGGAGAACCTGATCAAATATTAGCATTGGACTTGATCAGAAATGCATGTCAGTTAAGTGCTATGCACTTTAGAAAGGTATAAAGTCTCTTTGTTAATTAATTAATAATTTTCTAAAACCAGCAAAGTAGCATAAAATACTATTATCACATAGTCTGTACACTTTACAAATAGTGTGTGCAGTTTAATATTTTATATATTAAACACATTAACATATCACTTTATATGATTCTGATTGGTCCCAATAAGCCAAAGAAATTCTTGTGCAGTATTCTCTTTACTGGTTGGCTGCGATTGTGGGAAAATTTTATTTACTCCGCCTGATGGAACGTTTTCCTTTTGCTAATACTATGAATATTTTGGTAGCTGTTCTTTGAATTGGCTGCCAAAAGAGAATTGCGAATAAAAGGTCACATCTTTCTGAATATGGCAAATTTGCCCCAGGAGGGGCTCATTATGCCATGTATGGCATATAATGGTATGGAACATGGCCTAAAACCCCAAGAAAAGACTAACATCAAGTAAAACTTAGGGTAATGTTCAGTTGATAGTGGATATGCGGGTAGGGGTGAGTTGTATACCTGTGACATGGAGTCCACCTTATATACAGGTGTGGATTAAATATTAACTTATAGAAGTAGATAAACTCATCTCTGTTCAGTGAAGAATGTGGACATAAATTAGTTTCCCAGCTGACAGAACTTCATTCAACCACAACATATTTACGTGGTAAATATGTGCTGCAGTTCTGATTCAGAATGATAATTTGTTTATGTCTTCTGTATTATACTGTTCCAAATTAAATAATTCAAATATCTGGTTAAAAAATACATTACAGTAAATATGAGAATTTCTGCATCCAGTGATCCTCCTTTCAAATGAACATCACAACAATATAATGTTCAGTTGTGAAAGTGGCACTTTAGGGTTAACATGGATTGTTTACTGCACTCTAATCGGTATGTTCTGTTTATTTTTCAGGACACTTGTTCTTTGATTTACAATTTGTAAAAAAGTATTATATACTTTTAAATGTTAATGCTTGTTCAAGCTTTGTTTGGGACTATTTTTTATGCACAACAAATTAAAAGTGCATTATCTCAGTCAGAATGAACAAAATTATGCGTTCTTTTTTCTATCTAAATAATTTTCACAGAAATAAAAACTCTGTGACAAAAAGAACCTCAACCAGGTAATGATTTAATATTAAATTTATGAAACTCCTTGAATAATGTCTAGCTCTTGCTTTGTCAAGGCTCACAAAAGTTGGACGTTGTTTAACTTGTTTCATAAATTCATTATTAATCATTACCCATATGAGATCCTCTATTTATTGGTTAAAATTCTGAAGAATAGTTTTCTGAAGGATTAAATAATATTTAAAAATAAATAGTTTGAGATAAATTTTAGTGAAGCATAGAAGAATAATACTAAATCTGATGTTGCAGCAAAAATCCAGAACCGAAAATAGCAACACATTTCCTGGTGCATTTAATAATTAAATATTACATTTTTTTGTATTCACTTTGACAGATATTTGACTGCTGCAATAATTTTTGGCAAAAGTCATCTGAATTTTGGGAACTGTGGTTTTAGTCATATAAAGATTGTATTCTCTAGCAAGCATTTTTATGCACCCACAGTGTACATCTTGATATGGCTGTCTGTGTGTCTGTCCCAAAAAGCTTTGTAGCACATGTGCACAAAAACCAATTAGTGTACACAGATGAACTTTAACAGGCATATTTGTATGAGTATGTAAATGATATAATTTGATTTTAAGGTCATAACATCAATTTTTTAATTGTTGTGCATATTTTTAAACAGTGTTCTTGAAAATTTTGTTAGCACAATGAAGCAAAGTACACTTGAGGTACCAGCAATATGATATTTGGTAGGCATGTTTCTATGCATATGGAGATGACCTGGTTATATTATCATAACTTTCCATAAATTTATCAGATTTTTAAAAGTTTTTCCACATTTATTTTTACTTTTTTGTCTCCTGTTGCACACACGTGTCTAGAAAACACATCTACTTCATCCCTTTGTTATCTTTCTTGCATTAGGATTAGGTATCAACATTAGGTAAGACATAAGAGCATCATCGTCAGTAAGGTTCTGTTTGAAGTTTTTATTGTGCTACCATGATGGTAGGAGAGGGGGCATATTGTTAGCTGCTGTTTGTCCGTATATATGTATGTCTGATCAGAATCTGTTCTAGTGCAATAACACAAAAACTATTAAAACCATGAAGTTTTTAAACCTTTTTTCATTACAAGTTGAGTTGATTGTTATGGAATCACAGCAGGTTTTTGACAATTTTGGATTTGAATTTGAAAAAAACAAATGCAGTGTTAGTTTGTTTAGCAAAAGCTGCTTGAGGTAGACAAATTCAATTTGGTAAGCATGTCTGTATGTATGTTGAAGGAGAAATTAAATTTGGTAACAGGTTTGTATGCATATGGAAGTAGACATTCAACTTGGTAAGCATGTTTGTCTGCATATGGAAGTAGACATTCAATCTGGTAAGCATGTCAGTATGTATGTTGAAGTAGACATTCAATTTGGTAAGCATGTCTGTATGCATATTGAGGTCGTGAAATTCAGTTTGGTAAGCATGTCTGTATTCATATGGAAGTAGACATTCAATTTGGTAAGCATGTCTGTATGTATGTTGAAGTAGACATTCAATTTGGTAAGCATGTCTGTGTGCATATTGAAGTCATGAAATTCAGTTTGGTAAGCATGTCTGTATTCATATGGAAGTAGACATTCAATTTGGTAAACATGTTTGAATGCATATTGAGATAGACATTCAGTTTGGTATGAATGTTTGTATGTATATTGAGGTAGACAATGTCATTTTGGTAAGCATGTTTTGTGTGCATATTGAGGCAGACAAATTCAATTTTGTAAGCATGTTTGTATGCATATGTAGATAACTTGATTAGATTTTCATGCCACCGTAACAATTTTTAAATGCTTATTCCACATTATTGAATGTTTAGGAAATGACAGTATTCATTTACAGCAGGGGCATACATGTTTTGCAAAGACAAATCTAGTTGTGTTAAAGTCTTCTGAAGTCAGATACAGTTATGATACACAATAAAACTCATTTTCCATGGAGTCTGCATTCAGACAAAAGGGTTAATTTTTGGTTCTGTAAACTTGGGATTCTAGTTTTCATGATCTGTGTTTTACTTCATCATTTCATGCTTTAATCATTTCTAATGAAAGTGGTTGGTAATTACTTGAAACAATTTGCAACAGGTTGACATGATTGAAGTCTGGAAGTTCAGAAACAGTTCACTAAACAGTCAATGAATGGCAGAGGTGGCACTGATCACAAGTGTGTTTATGTGTGATTGTGTCAAGTTTTAAATATGAACTTTTAAAAGGTAAGTTGGTTATTAAATCAGTCTGTTGTTGTTAGTAAGAGTATACTTAACACCAACTAATATAGTAATATCCTTATGTATTTTCAGTCCTGAGATGGTTCAGCATTTGCCATATGGGGAGAAAGCCGATATATGGGCACTGGGCTGCATAGTATATCAGATGTGTACACTGGAACCTCCATTCTTTAGTAACAACCTCCTGGCCCTCTCAGAAGCGGTCAGTATATTTTAAATCACCAGAAAAAACAGAAATAATCAGTTACAACAATATTTATCTTACTTACCTCAGATATATACCATAAATACTTGCTTATAAGTCGAGTCCAAAACTGCAGACTGCTCAGACCCAGACCTCCATCGCATAATGTGCTGGCAGATCTGGGTCTTTGCAGTTGTTAAGAGTAATCAGTAGAACAAACAACATAGACCCTGATCTGCAGGCACATTATGCTATGACAGATCAAGATTTTTTGCTGTTTGCGGTTTGACTCCACTTATAAGTGAGTATATATATAGTAATGTGCTTCAACATGTTATGTAGCATGCATGAAAAAACCTAGGCACTTCAGGCGGTAACTGGAGAGCCCATGCAAAACCATGATCATGGGGGACAACTTTACCCTTGTACTGTTGAAAACTAGGGATCCACTAGATTTAACATCGAAGTTTATTTTTTTTTATAAGTTATATGGTCCAAACGTTAAAGTTCATCGTTTGTTTTTCTGCTACATCAACTAGCTTCTGTCCTACATTGGATTGTATGCAATGTATCAGTCCTCTTACTTGAATGATTAAAGAAATTCCAATTTCAAGGACGTTTTCTGTGATTCTGTTAAATCACAAAGTGATTTTTTTCTTTTATATTTTATCTTGCACAGATGGTTGTACATTTTATTCAACATGAATTCTTGCTATAATTGCAGATTTTGTTGTTTTGTGTTCAGAGTTGTATTTGACCATTATCACATTTAATTTTGGAGTTTTTCATTTGAAATAAGTTACAACTGCATGTGAATATACGTAATTGCTATGCATTAGTTTTGTTCAACGAGACTTTCTAGTGGGTTCATGAGATCTTCGACATATGAGGGGTCTGTTAAAAGAAAATTATTTTTTCTCATATTGCCAGAAGAAGGCTTTCCAAGGAATTTAAAAAATAATTTTATTGGCTCATGAGATGAGGTGATGTCTTGTGTCATTGTGACTATAAGATGATGTAATATTTCATGACACATTCACACTTTCACTGGCTGATGAGATGATGTAACAGCTTGTGTCATTGTGACTATAAGAAGATATAATGTTTCACTACATATTGACATTTTCTCTGGTTGATTGAGAGTCACCTGCATCGATAATGGTGTTAATTTTTATTCTTTTAAATTTTTAATATTATTTTGGTTTGATATATTGCATAAAATATGTCTATGATAGTTCAGAGATAGGGAGAGATGTCTTTTTAGTTCAACTTATACAGATTTTTACTGAAGCTTCTTCAGTAACTAAGATAAATGAAACATTTTCCAGGATCCTCATATGGCTAGGCTTTCATAGAGCATTGCAAGAGTCTGGTTGAATGAGACTTACTTTGCATTAAAAGATAGATATGGTTCATATATTACTTGACACGGTGATGACTGCAGCACTGCCATCATTATTAACAACATGAAGATTCTGTGTTCACATTTTTAATGTTTATAGCACATCGCAGCACTGCTGGATGTGCAACACAATGTACTGAAAAACTTTTATGATCTTCATTTTGTGGTATCATTCAGAATTCTGTTTAAATGAACAGAAAATGCTTGTCTGATAAAATTTCTTTACAGTTGTTACTGTGTGTGACTGTAACATAATAATGGCTGCAAGAATAAAAAAGGAATTGCTTGCTCATCCTTTCCAAGTGAATTTTACTTTGGTAACAATACTATATTGTTAATTCCCAAACATATGTAGTAACATTACTCTGTATCCAGACACTGATTTTGTGATCTCTAAAACCTGATGTAGTAACAATACTACAACTGATGTAGTAATAATACTACATAGCATCCCCCCAAACCCATGTATAGTAACATTATCCTCTGTCCAGGTACTAATATTGTGATCTCCAAAACCTGATGCAGTAACAATACTACAACTGATGTAGTAAGAATAGTACACAGCATCCCCCCAAACCCATGTAGTAACATTACCCTATTTCCCATCACTGATTTTGTGATTTCCAAAACCTGATGTGGTAACAATACTACAACTGATGTAGTAACAATACTACATAGCTATCCACCCAAACCCTAATAGTAACATTATCTTATGTTCAGGCACTGACTTTGTGATTTCCAAAACCTAATGCAGTAACACTACTACAACTGATGTAGTAACAATCCTACATAGCTCTAATGCTATCCCCAAAACCCATGTAGTAACATTACCCTATTTCCAAACACTGATTTTGTGATCTCCAAAACCTGATTTAGTAACAATACTACATAGCCATCCCCCAAAACCCTTGTCGTAACATTACCCTATTTCCAACTTTGATTTTGTGATCTCCAAAACCTGATGTAGTAACAATACTACATAGCTATCCCCCAAACCATGTAGTAATATTACCCTATTTCCAGGCACTGATATTTTGAGCTCCCAAACCTGATGATGTAACAAATACTACATAGTGATCCCACCAACCCATGTGCATGCATTAACATTACCCTATTTCCAGGCACTGACTTTGTGAACTCCAAGACCTGGTGTAGTAAAAATACTACAACTGATGTAGTAACAATACTGCATAGCTTTCCTGCTATCCCCTAAACCCATGTAGTAACATTATTCTATTTCCATGGTAACAGTCTTACATTCATTTTGTCATTTAAAAAATACGATGTAGCAAGATTATTACAACTATGTCTCACACTGCCTCCAGAATATAAAAGAAAATTCAGTGTTGTCTTTCTTACATGACATTACCTTTGTATTTAATATTAAATATAATTACTACTTGCAAATCCCTTCTTCATAGTAGTATTACCATTCTGGTGGCCTGAGTGGATAGACTGTCCACCTCAGATGTGGGAGGTCACAGGTTCAAACCCTGGCTGAGTCATACCAGAGATTTATAAAAATGGTACAAACAGCTGCCTCACTAGGCACTTAGCATTAAGAGGTTAGTGTTAAGACTGTTCGGCCTGGTGTCAGGATAATGTGACTGGGTGGGACATCATGCTGTTTGTCTGCAGCATGATGCATCACTATAAACTGCCACACAGACATCATAGCAATATGACTGAAAAATTGTTAAATCTACATTAAAAATCCAAATCACACACATATAGTAATATTACTCTACTGATTATCAACTGTGACTACCTTCCCAAGGAAAATTGCCGATCTCCATGCTCAATATAGTAATGATAGAACCCATCATATGACTTTGTGTAGAATAGGAAAATTACATTCACAGTTTAGAATTTTAAGTAATACATAAGGGTGTGCTAAGTGTTTAATGCAAATTTGTAATCCGAAGGATGGAATTTTCAATCCTACTCTAAAGCACAATGATGGAATCTTTTTCTCATTTTTCTGTGTTAAAAAGGGGAGTCCAGGTCAAAACGGCATACTGTGAATATTGCTGTAATTTTCAAGCTGCAGAACAACCACTGAAAATTTCCTTACCATAAGATAGAGTATAAAGAGTTAGATTTACAGTGAAATATTCAGTATAAACTTTCGGTGACATTTAAAAACATTTCAGCTTTCAAAGAACAGCACCAGTAGTTAGAATGGATATAGTTATTGCAATACATAGTGTCTGAATTGTGTACTCAATATAGCTTGTGCAATGATACAGATATCAACAGATCACAAGATGAAGTCCACTTTTATTCATAAGATTAATCCAAACAGACAAATAATAATAACATAGTTCTCGACTCAACTTTGAGCTAGAATTGGTTTAAACTTTAGAAAAAACACAGAGAATATACATTTTTTAAACAAATGCCAATTTCAACAACAGCTTTTTCAACTCAGATTTCGACTATAGAAGCGGTTCATGTAGCTTGGTCGATCAGTGTGAATCATGTTTGTGGGACTTAAACCACTGCTCAGTTTAATACATAAATATGTTGCAAATAACATTTAATTTGATTATTGGGAAAAAATTTCAAGTGATGATATAAATAAGGAAGTGTTTGATATTTTGTGTGCACTATGATCCACTAAATTGTCCAAATATTCAGAAGTCATGATAAAGGTCAGCCTTGAAGCATGAGCAAGCAATCTTGCACTGGTTTGCTAAAGTGGAAAATACAGCCATACACATATGAATGTGAGAATATTACTATATTGCCTAGTTGGGGTCAGCTCAGGTGATTAGACTTTGTTAGGATGCATGTAACTTAAAATCATATTACTTTCTTCATGCTGTGATCAGCCTGGAAAGGATACTGGGATCTACTCTAATGCTGGGATCGGCCTAGCATAGACCAGAAATCATAATCCTGTACAGTGTTTCTTTCAGATTCTAGCCCATGTGTAGCCCCCATATGGAGAGAGCCACAATTTTATTTATTAATTAGTGAAGTCACTATATATATATATATATATATATATATATATATATATATATATATATGTGTGTGTGTGTGTGTGTGTGTGTGTGTGTGTGTGTTTAGAGACTTGGTAGTACATCTGATACTTGTTATCATAGAGTTGAATGGAGAAATAAGTTAGTATACTCATGTAGACTTTATTTTTCTCACATGGCATGTATGAGATATTTAGTTATACATGTGTATATTTGTTTTTAATAAATTGGGTTTATAAGGCTGATGAAATGAACTAGTTGTTGTTATATTACTACATAGCAGATACAACTTTGTCAGACTTTATCTGGCTCACAATAATATTACTAAAATGTAGATCTCCAAACTCAGTTGAACAAATTACTGCATAGCCTAGATGTGTATATAAGATTGTAAATCAGACTCCTTGTATTAATATTATAATTTTATAGAAGGTATAGATATTTCAGTTTACAATTTTATAAACAGCTGTTTAAGCCTCTGCTATCAACATGTATAACAATACAGACTTCTACAATTATGACTTTACTTTCTGTAGTCAATTACTATAAATCCTTTTATCCACTTACATGATTGTATGCATGAGTGTCAAATGAACAACAGATAACAATTCCTTACTGCCTTTTACCTTAAGTTTA
The DNA here is from genome assembly GCA_016617855.1 of Megalonaias nervosa. NCBI lineage: Eukaryota > Metazoa > Mollusca > Bivalvia > Unionida > Unionidae > Megalonaias > Megalonaias nervosa. The sequence continues at coordinate 25,354 of JAECUM010001981.1, forward strand.
TTATGTGTCCATAGAAGTTGTCCATTGACTTTGTTACCACAATGATAAAACATGAAAAATCACATCAGTACATTTTATGTAAACATTTGAATTTTTTATTGATTTCAGATTGTGGAAGCCAAATACAAACCAATCCCAGAAGGAGACTATTCAAAACGACTGAGGGACATAGTAGCGTAGTAAGTCTAAACAATACAGATAGGCACATGTATTAATAAACCATATATACTCACTTATAAGATGAGTCGAACTGCAAATAACAAACATCCATAGCATAATCCACCTGCAGACCAGAGTATATGTTGTTTGTTCTACTGATTACTCCTAACAAAATGCACAGACACAGATCTGCTGGCACATTATGTGACGGCATGGATGTGTCTGTGCAGTTTGCAATTGGACTCATCTTATTAGTGAATATATACAGTATACATTGGATTGTCAGTAATGACTAAATTTGTATAGGGACTAGTAAATTTAGTGACCAATTTGTGCCTAGAAGACTGCTAAGCCAAAGTTTAAATTTTTGCATTTACAAAGCCTGTGTCCTTGGAAATTGCTTTATTTTCAGTATCATGCACCCACAAGCAAATAAATGGATGCCTGGATGGGTGTTTGAGTAGATAGACAGACAGACTGACAGACTTATTCATTCAGTGTGACAGTTATTACAGCCAGTAAATGGTCAGAAAAATAAGTGCATTTTCCAAGCATAATCATTATCCCTTAGAAAGTGGAAACCATAAAATAAACTCGTGGTATCTTTATTGTCTATCAGAGCTCCCAGATAAGCATTATTCAGGTCAAGGTCATACTAGTATAGGAAATTTTCATTCAGTCTGATACAAACTCAGCATATTACTGTTGCAAAACTGTAAGAAATATTTTTGTTGTGTATACTCATGTATAAGTCTGATCTGGCTACGATGTCATAGCCTTGATGTGGTTGAGGTTACGATCTGATTGTATATCTTACACTAGAGCAAATAGAACTATTGTCAAAAAGATGACTGCAGTTACAATATACTACGAGTATGTTTTTAATTAATGATAAAGTTATTGAACCTATATCAGTAAAATTATATTGGAATGTTTATTTTAACCATACCTTGTCCACCCTCACAAATAACATGAGATTCTTGTTCTAATGTGTTTTCAAAATAAGGCTTGCTATGCCATATTTGGATATTCTACAATATGTTGTTCAGTGTCTACCATATAACTATAATCTGTTTAAGTTTCCAACATAGGTGACAGTGTCCTTATATGGCTCACAAAAAAGAACAAGGCTGAAAACAGAAGTAGGTATCAGTTGAACTAATATGGTGGATAATTGAAAAGAAAAAATAATATAAAGAATATAAACAATATTTTACAGGTATTTCTGCAATGATATGTAGCAATTCTCATATTAAATAAGAGGAATACTTAATTTCTTTTAGTATGTGTGAGGAACATGTTTAAACGTTTTTAATAGAAGGTTGAAAAAGTGCCAAAGTAGGGGTACTAATATTAGTACTGAAGTCAGATCCAGTTCCAAACACCACAGATCCAGACCTGCCATTGTTGTTTCTTTTATGAATTAATCATCAGAAATTGCATAGACCTGATCTACCGTTTTATATTGCACTGGCAGATCTTTCTTTATGATGTTTGTTCTGTTCATTAGGCCCAGCAAATAATTCAGACTGAGATTTGTCAGCTAATTGTGTGATGGCAGATCTGAGTCTATGTTGTTTGCATTTGGATCCTACTTCTATGCAAGTATATATGGTATGCCTTTATATTGTAAGTAAGCACAACATTCTGGTTTGTAGCTGCATAACCCCCTCCTCCAACAAGCGTCCAGACATTCTGAAGTTGGCGGCCTCAGTCATAGACATCATACTGGTGCACATGGACAACATGAAAATTCACCAGACAAAGCTGGAGACCAAACTGGAGAGGGAGAGGAAGAGAACTCAGAAGTAAGTACAGTATTTATTTTTGAATTTTCCTTCCATCCTTTCCTTCAGCACTGTCCACCATTCAGTTCTTGGAGACATTTTATTCAGTCATTCAAAATGTATTAAGGAATAAATCCCTAAGATTTCTATTAAACAATTTGTTAAGCTCAGACTTCACCCTAATATTTGAATATAGTGAAATATATTATTTGTTATGGTCTAAATTAATGTTTCAAATTTATTTGACTTGCATGTTTATGTTTCTTTTTAGTACTTTATTTTCCTGAAGTATCTTTACATTTTGAACTTATCTTTAATCAGCACCATATAGCCAGTATTGAGCTGACATGCCATTATACCCAGTGCATACATACAGACATATTATTTGAATATCAATTGCACAATTAACAAGATCACTCTCTTTTGAGGCCACACCTGCAATGTAAATGTGGTCTTAATGGTAGAAATGTACTATTTTGGTGTTGGGCATGGTCTTAAGAAATGGACCACTGTTACAGTAGTTCTATTTGATAGTACTTTGATAATGGTATTTTGATAGGTCCAATGTTGGTGTGAGGTGGTTTTTGAGGTGGAAATAATTGGAGAATTCAGAGAAAGCCAAGGAACATGGATATACATTCAACTATCTCTGCATTTGATTGAATTTGGGATCCAATCTAGGAAAAAATAATGGTGTAAAGCAAGTGACTTTCCACTGCACTATGCAAGTTCTTTTGCAGACCTGCCAGCCCCTATAAGTTTGCCTTTATGGGAACAACCCATAAATTATGGATCTATAGAGCAATAGCCTAAAATACAAAAGATAACAATTGTTGTGGTCCAATTCAGATGTTGGCTTGTTCGTGTTTTTCTGAATACAGGTTTGCATATTAGACCCAGTGGAGTTTGGCAGGGGACTCAACTAACTTGGCAGGAGGTACATCAGACACTTTATCTACATGTATTCATGCAACACACCTGCATGATCAAGCCTCTGCATTTACATTGTAACACAATCTGGAAATGTCGCCCAGCTAAGAAACAACACCTTCAAAGTGAAGGGAAGAATGAGCCTCCTAAAGTACAGACAATTACCACACAAGTATTTTTAAAGTTTATTTAGATACCTTGCTCTGCCTGAAAAGAAACACAGGAAGGAGGATAATTCCATTTACTGGGTATCATATGGTTTCAATTTGAGTGTGGCCTATGGCAGTGGGATGATTGCTGACACCACTTGAATTAAAACAAAACAAAAACATGAAAGATTGTGTTGAGAGAAATAGCAAGATGTAAGACTTCTGAGGGGTTTGGAACTACATGTATAGATTCCGAAACTGAACTGGCCACATTTCTAAACTTTTCAAATGCACATTTTTCCAAGTCAATAATAGCAGTTTTTTTTACACCTTACTGAAAATTGGTATAACTTACATTCTTAAATTCTTCTCAACAGACATTTTGTGGAGGCGAACCAAAATATGCAGAACTACCACAGGCTGTTTCTTGTGTCTCAAGAGCGCTATGACAAGCTTGCCAATCTTGCAGATAGTGGAGGGGCATCAGGAATTAAGGATTCCATGATGGTTGACAGTGGTAATTTTTCTGAGCAAAGTCCCAAACAGAGTCCTAAATTGGGAACAGTCCTCCACAGTGAAAGCAGACTGGAGGCTGATGACCAAGGTATTTTTTTCATCTTTAATATCTTGGATGCAGAGTTTATACACTTGCTTATGAAAAAGGTGTCAAATGCAATGTCTTTTCCTGTAATAAAAATTCTTGTAATGATTGTTTTACATGCAAGAAGGTTATTGCACGGAACACATTTTAAAACATATTTTAGCTCACCTGACCTTAAGGTAAAGTTTGCTTATGAGGGTATAGTCCGGAGTCCATCATGCATTGTGCATCATACCTCATCTGTCATGCATTATCTATCTACTTGCTGTTTACAAAAAAAAAAAAAAACAAACCAAAAACCTTTAGATCAATTCAAATAAATTTTTCTGATTGCACTATGACATGAAAGCCTTTGACTTTTGTACAAATGATGGCGATCTGCCAGTAAATATCTGTAACAAAAAATATATTTAAAAAAAACAATGAACAGATTCTGACCACATTTGAGAGAGAAGGCAGTCAGGTATGAAGACATGGTCACCATTGCTAAAAGTATAACATTTTTTAAATGATTTTTTTTTTAAATTGCTGTACAGTGTTAGAAATCAGCCTGGCATTAACTCTTTAGATTTGTACAAATTATGCTGATCTGCTATGAAATATGACTGTCATTACTAAAATTAGAAAAAGCTTTAAATGACTTCTTCTCAGTAACAAATGAACTAAATTTGACACAAAGCATTCTCAGACTGATGCAAACTCTCTTGGTTTGTTAGAAGAGACACAGATCCAGTCAGATGTGGCTGTTGTTACTAAAAATAGAAAAAAATTCTTTTCAACAACTGCTGTACAAAAAAAAACACATGCTGAACATGTGTGACAGGAAGTATTGTAGCAAGAAGACTTGTACCATTTTTTTTTATAAATAGTGAGGATCTGCCCAAACAAATGGCCATCTTCATTTAAAAAGATAATCTTTATATGATATTTATTCAAAAAGTTTCGAACAGATTTGACAGTTTCAACAGAAATTTTCCTGGCATGAATGCCTTTCATTTTTATTCAAATGATAAAGATTGACCATTCATTGTCACCATCGTTGCTAAAATTAGAAGAACATGTAAATTAACTCTTTTCAAAATATGGTCAGTAGAAGTTGACTAAATTTCACAGATGCTGATCACCTTCAATAAAAATAGAAAAACATTTTAATTAAATCTTCTCAAAAACCATTGGATAGAGTTTGACCAAATTTAACTGGAAACATTATGGCATGAGGGCCTTTCAGAGTTTTACAAATTATGCCAATCTGCCATCCAATATGATTGCCTTTACTTACAAAAATTTAAAACTTCATAATGGCAAAAAGTACGATACTACCCAGTTGCTGTTGATTTTGCTCTTTAGGGAGTTATCATTGTTTCATAAATTGCTAATGTTTTACCAATCATACAAACCTTAGACTATTCATGGAAACAACTGTATTTAAATGATGGGTTACACACTACACTGTGAGAGAGTCATTATAAGTTGTAAGCTTACTTATGACCTTGTTCTAATAAATTTTTGTTAAAGAACTTCTTTTTAGTCCAGTAAACATAAACCATTTTATTTCTGTTTCTCATTGCCACAACCATGAGCTTTTATTGTTTACTGGCAGTGCTTGTATTGCAGCTTTTCATGGTTTATTTTGAAAAATGGAATGATTTATTGATGTAAGTGGTGAACCAGAAAAGTTGCTTAGGGTCCTTTTTATTTATGAAGAAAAATTGAATCCCCATTGTCAACAAACAAAAGATTTTCACAGCATCAAAGCCGTGCATCATCCATTTTAACTAGGTTGGACCAGTGATGATGAGAGTGGCCCAAGTAGTGGAAGTGAAAGCAGGGAGAGTAGTGCTGGTAGTATGCGCTCAAACAGTCTACCTCGACACCGAAATCTGTCCCAACTTCCACCCACCCCTACCCCTAAGGGGCCTCATTATCAACAGCTCACAGTGGACATTCCTAGTGCTGGCACATCAGGTAGGTGTAGACCTATCAATGCAACTATTGGAGAAAAGATATGAGTACCATCAGTGGTCATTTGGGATAAATATATATTTAAGTTCAGGTGAATGTTCTTTCATATAATTTCCATTCATTTCAAGTGGAATAAAGCTTTATTTTCAGTGTACATTATACTTTCATCCATTGTCACAAGGGTATACACTATCAAATAATGGAATAATGCAGATATTTCTATCAAATACATTACCTGTTCACATTATATTAGGATAACTTTCTTTGCTACATCTGAATCTAGCCCTCCCAGAAGGACAGAAAAATGTCCTTCTGTTTATATACTATATAGGCAAAGGGAAACAACTCTTTACAGGTTAACTCTACCAGCTGGGTTACTACCATTATACCCAGTTTAAATCAGTTTTTACTTTTGCTGCCATGTGCAAAAATATCCTTTATACAATCCAGTTAAATTTATTCATTCACATTTCTTTTCATTGGTACAGTCAAAATGTTTTATGTTATTGTACATACAATATTCTGGTAAATTATGGTGAATTTATTGATATTTTTTCAATTATTGTATTGTTCGTCATTGTCACTTGTGATTTCAATCAGTAACATTAAATTTCACTGGAGACATTATTATTAAAATAATATTATTCATACATTGATGTTTTTGACACAATTTTAATTCTACAATAATAAGTCATGAGAGGCAGACAAATGATGCACATCATTTGAAAGACTTGACAAGTTTCATACATGGCTGAAATTGTCAAAATACTGAAAGAAATACAGTATGCCACAGCAGGGCTGGTGAGACACATTCTTGCTTCATATATGCCTCAACACGAAGTACTTTCCTTCTCCAGAATCATTAAATTAATCTTAAGGAATACTATTAACCTTTAGAAAAGGTCACAAGATCGAGCACTCTGCAGAATGAAAGTGATGACCAAAATGTGTCATCTTTATAGATATTGATTTATAGCAATGCCAGTGTTACAGTTTTAAATAATTTCTTTTCTAGCCAAGACCAGCAGAGACTCGGGTTTTAGTTCAGGAGATCCATCCCCCAATCATAGCAACTCTTCCAGTGCAATATCCTCTATGGATTACTCCATCAATGACTTACTGGCAATCAAGGATGGCAAGAAGTTCTTCCGCTCACATAGTTCCCCAGCTGTCCATCATCTAGTGAAAGGGAAGAGAAAATTTGCTTCTAAGCGACCAAGTAAACATGGTTTGAATATTCTACATTTTTATTTTCTAATAAATTTCAGACCTCTGTTTACAGCCATATATAGGCTTATGTGAAAACTACAGAATTAATATTGGAACATACTTAGAGGTAATTTTATTTCTTCATGAATGAATGATTAAGGAGTATTTAATGTAAGCATATGTACATATCTGCAGAACATAAATAGATATTCATTTTTTAAATTGTAGATTCAAGTATTTGAGCCATATGCCTTGGAAGTAGTGTAAAAAAATATTAGCAGAGCATAATCATCTGGTATATCTAGATAATATAGCCTGAAATGTGTACATTTACATTTTTACATTTGAATGAAATTGTTGGGTAGAGGTGGGGTATTTTGAAGTATTGTTAGAATGCTGAAATATAGTAGAAAACTTGGGAGTCAAATTACCACCTGTAGATTTACTGTTCATTCAGTGCTCTTTTGTATACCACAAACCTGGCTATTATGGACTTAAGTTATCGATCTCCCAAGTTTGGTCATGGAGATGAATACACATGTATAACAGATGCACCATGGTCATTAACAATTCCATGGATAACAAGAGAATGCAGTATTATGAAAAATTTGTCATAATTTTTTTTCAGTTGATGAAAATTTGTGGTGCATGGCACATGTAAAAAATAGATATAAACCCTCCCTTGCAGGCTCAAGGATATATAATAGACTTGATGTGTCTAAGATGTTTTAAGAGGAGACTAATGGTGAAAGGATCCACACAGTGGCTCAGTGGTTTGAATGCCAGATTCATGATCAGAAAGGTTACAGGTTTTAATCCTATCATAGGACCGGCCCATGTCAGCTACGGTTTTGTGTCCTTGGGCAGGGCACTTTACTCCAGTTGCCTTGGGCAGGGTACTTTACTCCAGTTGCCTTGGGCAGGGTACTTTACTCCAGTTGCCTTGGGCAAGGCACTTTACTCCAGTTGCCTTGGGCAAGGGCACTTTACTCCAGTTGCCTTGGGCAGGGTACTTTACTCCAGTTGCCTTGGGCAGGGCACTTTACTCCAGTTGCCTTGGGCAGGGCACTTTACTCCAGTTGCCTTGGGCAAGGGCACTTTACTCCAGTTGCCTTGGGCAGGGCACTTTACTCCAGTTGCATTGGGCAGGGCACTTTACTCCAGTTGCCTTGGGCAGGGCACTTTACTCCAGTTGCCTTGGGCAGGGCACTTTACTCCAGTTGCCTTGGGCAGGGCACTTTACTCCAGTTGCCTTGGGCAGGGTACTTTACTCCAGTTGCCTTGGGCAGGGCACTTTACTTCAGTTGCCTTAGCACTAAACAACCTGATTGTGTTGCTGTTTGTTTTAAACACCAAACCAACCATTAAACCAGTTAATCCTAGAACTGATTAATTAATTCACATTAATTTCATTTTCATGCATTTCAGACAGTACAAGTGCTGCCACACTGACCATTTCTCAGAGAAGAGTGCGGCAAATCAGTGATCCCATTTTGCAGATGCTGCATCAGTTGCATAAAATTATCTACATATCACAGGTGAGAACTCAACAATTAATTACATATCACAGGTTAGAACTTAAAATGACTTACATATCATGGGTGAAAACATAAAATGAGAAAACAAAATGTGACAAAATAAAATTATTAAAATACCACAGTTAAGAACATTCAGAATGTGCTGTGCCACAGTTGAAAATATAAAATTACCCATGTATCAAAGATAGTAATACGATCCTTCATTTGTATTGGTGTAAAATAGGAAATTTCTTACTCTGAAGGTGGAATTTTCATATCCAAAACTGAATGAAAAATTAGGGTCAAAGTCAAAGTCAGAATAGCACATTCTGAAAGTTGATGCAACTTGAAAGCAGCGAAATGCTCATCCAAAATTTCCCCCCCTTAAGAAAGTGTAAAAAGTTAGGTTTACACTGAAAAGGTCAAAGTAAACTTAAATTGGTGTTTAACATATAGGCATTCAGATAAAGGTGTTTGAAACTACTGTACCTGATTTGTGCACTTAAGATAGATTCCTGTGTTACGTGAGAGCAGTTAAGGCAATGACCACTCTTATTCCTAAGATTAAATACAACATACAGACAAAATAAATGATACAATACTTTATTCGGCTTTGATCTAGAATTGATGTCATTTATAAATAATAATTAGAAGTTAAATTTAAAAGAAAATAAGAATTAGAACAACTGTATTTTCTACTCAAAACTGGACTTTAAAAAATCAGTGCTTGTAGCTAGGTTAATCAGTGCAAGACATTCTGTTTGTGCGACACTAACTTCATCTGCTGCATGTTTTAGGATGTAAATCTGTTGCAGTTAATGTTTATCTTAATTTTGTTTATGTGAAAGAATGCTCAGTTGATGAGGGGATTTTTTGCAAGTTTGTGTGCACTGTGATGTGTAGTAGATCATGTAATGAAATACAGCAATTACGTGATGAAAGACGGATTCATGAGAAGCAATTATAATGTGACTCGACATCACTAAATACTAAATTGTTGTGTTTAAATGCACTATTAGGACACAGCCTTGTTATAACATCCCTCAGCATAAGGCTTCCTCAGTTTTATTCATTGTCCAGTGTTATATAGAGGGAACACTGTAACATTGTAACTACTAGATACACTTGCTTGTGTGTCAAGACCAACTGCACACAACATAGATCCTGGCATAATGTGCTGGCAAATCAGGGTCTATGTTGTTTGTTCTACTGATTACTCCTAACAGACTGCAGAGATCCAGATATGCAGGTGCATCATGCAATGGCAGATTTGGGTCTGTGCAGTCTGCAGGTGGACTTGTAAGCAAGTTTATATGATGTACATGATCAGATAGTTTTATCTTTAACAATTCTTCCAATTCGAACATCACTACATCAAAATGATTTCTATTATTTTTTATTCATTCTGTCTTCCTCAGAAAAAGTTCCCCTTCCGTCCGTATTTTTTTATTTTTTTTTATTTTTCTACTTTAGTGTAATTGTTTTCCCTTATTCTGGTTCCTGAATTTCATTATGCATATTGGACATATTTAAGCAATTGGAGACAAACATGCTCTTAAAATCATAAATGAAAGAAAGCAAGAAAAAAAAAATAAGTAGAGCTATTGGGAAATATGGAACTGCAGAAACAAAATGAATGATAAAACATATATTATTTCTTATTTTCTCTCATCAGCTTCCACCAACTCTGAATCCCAATCCACTGCGGAGGGTTATTGAGAAATTCAAAAGAGCCCTATTTGCACCTCAAAGTACTTCATTTAACTTGAAGTCAGAGTTGAAGAAGGTAAGAAGATGAAAAGCCTTAACCATTTCTGCACAGTATCAAACTACAAGAGTACACAATGCCATTTAAAGATTTCTTTCCAGCTTTTTAGTCCCCTTGACAGTGAAGTTGAGAAGGAAAATTGTGTTCATCCTACATATATAAAACTTTTAATGTGGATGCATCTAAAGATGAATAACTCTGCCTGATAAAAACTATGCAACTGCGACCTAGTTTTAACACTGAATTAACTTTTATATTTTTTTAGCTATTTCTTCATTACAACTTCAATATTTTAGACCCTATTGCACAAACACTTGTGAAAACTGGTATTTGACTTGTATCTCAGGGAGAGCAACTTAGACATAGCAGAAATAGTTTACTGTGAATAATTTGCATTGCTTGTGTGACCTATGCATTTTGAGTTATTAATTTATAATGCTGTCAGTATCTTGAACTCTTTTTGACCTTCATTTGTAAAAATTGATATGTGTATGCTTTTCAACTATTGCAACTCAACCATACCAAAACTAGGTCACCATGATGTAATTTTTATCCTTGAGTAACTTAAGGATTTTCAGCCAATTGTTTATTATATCCTCAATATCATGAATCCTAGTTCACTTTCACACATGAAAATTGGTATATTGATGCAGGAATAGCAACCCTATCAAAGCTAGGCCATTGTGATCTATTTTCAGGCTTGCATGACTCTTGTATTTTTAGCTATTAATTTTTACACAATTTCTTGGACCCTATTTCACCAACACTTATACAAATTGGTATGGTGATTGCATCTCAACAAGACCAACTCAGCCATACCAAAACTATATCACTGAACTAATTTTCATATATGAGTGACCTGTATTTTTTCATCATCATTTTATGACACTCAGCAGCGCTTGGAGCCTATTTTACCTACACACATGGAAACTGACTTTGATGTATCTCCATGACAGTGACCGAATTATACAAAGGTCAATGTGACCCATTGTTCATGCTTGAGTGACATCTGTATTTGAGACATTATATAAATCTTGAACCCTATGAAATGCAGACTAATCAGATTCTGTTTTGATCTACACTAATGAACTTTATTTGTTGATGCATGTTAACAATTACATATTGCAGTAATATATCCTTCCTCCACTTGATGGCCTAGTCATTCACTCAGACTCACAGTCAGTTAGTAATGGGTTCAAATTCTGTCCAGACTGGCATGAATTAGCTATCATGGCATAACCATATGAAAGACTGTCAGCTTCCATTGCTTCAGCATTAATTATCCAAATCAGTGTGTACAGTGATGGCTACTGCGAATGTGCTCCTGTTGTCAAGGGATTTGTTTTTCACAACTAAATGGACAGTATAGTTACATTAGAGGTGTATGTAGTGTGGTCATACACTGATTGCATTCAGAATTAACAATATAAAGATTCAGAGAGTACTTTTGGGTGATGATGATGATGTACCTTTCCTTTTAGTTGTAGTCATTGAGGTTACCATACATCTGAGTTTCCTTCCATGTACATTTTTATATTTTAACATAGCTAATTACTGAGTAACCATGCAAGCATATCTGCTATGCACGAATACCTGTATCCATGACACAAGGTTCCAGTGCAGGCAGGCAAGGTGATGGGGTGCCCTAATCCACACATACAGTTCAGTTTAAAACTAACCTGTATGATAATACTCTTTCTCAATACATATTCATTATCCATTTGTAACTCAACCAGTCAATAAATTATGATATGGACAATGGACCACACAGTCCATTTTTGTATATCAGTCACACACCATATGTAGGAATGTACATTGCTAAATTGCAAGGCTTCACCAAAGGATCAATACTCATTCCCTTCACATTAGTCCACATACCTATTTGGGGATAACTAACTGGTTTATAAGGTACCATAAAAAATTCAGCACCATCCAGTGTTTGTTGTGTGTGTGTGTGTGTATATATATATATATGAGCCACCCTTTCTGCAGTACCAATGTGGCCTTATATAAAAGGTTGACTTACATGAGAATAAATGGTTATTACTTTTACTTCAGGCAAGGCAGATTTATAAAAAGAATATATACGTGTGTGTGTGTGTGTGTTGCATTGAAATTGAACTCATTTCAGTGTATTTCACACATGATTTTTTTATTGAGAATTCCTATGATGGAGACTATGTTTAACTATCTTTCAGTTGATGATGGGATCACAAGAAATGATTGACCTTAATTTGGGGCCAGTAGAAAACAGATGCAGGGGTTATACTGGTTCAGAAACAGACTTGTTTGCTGGATTCAGTGCAGACAGACTTGGTAAGCTTACTCCAACAGCCATTTTTTCCCACATCTAGGACACTGTGTGTGAGTTTGTGCCAAAAGGAAAATGTCCTTCACATTTTGATATGCTGTCGTAAATGCAGAGTGTATCATCTAGATGCAGCACATCTGTCTGTTTCCAATTTTGTTTTTGTGTGATAATTTGAGTTCTGTGCCATCTGCCATTACAAACTTTGTGTGAATGGGTTGCAGTCTGGGTAAGAAGGAAGAGTATTGCTTTTGGGATCCAAACATTAAAGGTCAGGGTGACGGTGACTGAAAGAAGAAAACTGATTTCTACACAATACATTAAATAAATCACAGACATGGACTGAATGTTTGGATGGCCTGCACTTAGTGAATGAAGAAGCTTGTTGATCAAGTTGACACTAGTGGCTGTAGAAAGGAAATAGTTTCTAAACGAAAATTTCAGTTCTAGAATATGTGCTACTGCCAAAAATTGTGGATGGCTTACCCCTTGGATAAGAAATAAGCCAATTGATTTTGGGATCAAAAGTTCATAGGTCAAAGTTACTGAAAGAAGAAAAATGTTTTTCTTTAATAACTTAAGTTACAGACCATGTATCTTGACCAAAGTTTGTGGAGGGCTTACTTTTACAATACATGCATCACAGATTTTAGAATGCCTACTCAGTACTGTTGAGGTGAACATAGGGCAAGGAATTAATTGTCCAGTACTAACAATGGATGTTCATTATATCTGGTGGATAGCCACTAAGTCAGGTGGATCTCCACTCCATCTGGTGGAACTTTGTCACAGATTTTATTGGAGCCATAGTGAGTGTTTTGGCACCTCTTGCTGATTTGATTACATTTGCCATACAAGTTGACTTGCTACACAAATGGATGTGAGACTCCCAAGACAGTAAACCTGACCATGGCCATATGAGCTGACACACTACACAAATGGATGTTAGACTCCCAAGATAGTAAACCTTATCATGGCCATATGAGCTAATGCACTAACAAATGGATGGAAGACTCCCTAAGGCTGTAAGCCCAATCAGTGCTGGTGTTAGTTTGATACCTTTGCCTGTACAGACTATAGTAGTAACATTACTTGAAGCAATGACTTTAAATATCTTGAATACCCCCCTTCCCATGCCCCATGACAAAGTGAACATCAGAAAATTTACCCAACTACAATATACATCTTGATTTACTGACTACATGTACCTGTAAGCCACAAGTACAAAAATTTACATACTGTTCTGCATCAAGTGGTACATCCAGTGTTCTTTCTCATTAAATGATAGTTCAGTAATGTGCCTATGTACTAGTTATTAATTTAACCTAGTTTCACTTTCAATGACCCACTTGAAGCAAATTATTGAAAGTAGTATACAGATAAAAAGTGAAAAGCCTTATTTTATGATAGGCACATAAGACATGTAACATATAATTTCTTTCATTCATAAGGACTTTGATTCATCAGTACCAGATATTGAACATATATGTGAAATGAAATTTTCTTTCGGATACTAAATATTATTAAGGATATTGTTAGAAAGGATATTATAAATGTCTAATTCACAAGCTAAATGACTCTGATGGCTTGTTGGTAAAGCTATTAAAGCTGTCATTAGATTGCATTGTTGAACCGATGATATACATATTTAACATGTCCGTATGCACAAATATTTTTGTAGACAGTTGGAAAAAACTAGAGTTATTCCCCACTTTTAAAGTCATGAGACAAATGAGGCATCAGTTAATAATAGAACTGCAAATGTTCGATCTATTGTTACCAAAATTAAAAAAAAACGTTTTCAGTTCATTGTCTTACTTTGTATAAAACAAAAATCTGATTACTCTGTCAGTGATGTGTCCAGCCAAGTATTTCATGCAAAGCAGCACTCACTGGTTTAACTGAACACTGGTTTAATAAGATTGATAATGGTACATTAATTATTCTTAGACATTTGTTAAGCTTTTTGATAATGTTAATCCTAAAATTATCAGCATATATTGTTGCAAAACCCCCATTATGGTTTTCATCCTATCTCAGTAGTAAATTTCAGTTGAGTTGGAGAAGTACTCTCTCAGATTTTAAGGAAATTTCCATTGGAGTATCAATTCTATCAAGGTCCTCCCTTTTTCATATTATATATAAATGATTTCCCAAGGTGATTAAAACATTCTTCACATTTATGATATGTATTTGATAAATCACAATATGTTGATGATGAAGACGTTAGTATTGTTGAAAGCAGACATGTACATAATTGCATTGCTCCAACTTTCCAATGGGGACAGTAGAACTTAATCCATCCACTATGAACCATGATGTCATCCAACACAATCACCATATCTGGTCCATTGAAGGACAACAGTGTGGACAGATCAATTTCCATGACACAAAATGAATGCAGATCTTCCAAAATCCATGATGCATTCACTATATGTTATGGAAGACCCCTATTGATTTGGGTTCAAAAGGTCAAAGAAAAATAGATCTTGCACATTAACTTTTAGAATAAGTTTCTTGACCAAACTTTGAGGATGGCTTGCATTTAGTGTAGTAAAGAAACATATATTTTGTGGTCTAAGTGTCAAAGGTCTACGGTCAAGACAAGTATGATCAGAAAAAAATGGTTGCTGCACAACAAGTTTAGTTCAAGACTGACTAACCTGGCCAAAGGTCACAATCATTGAGGCATGTTGGTCAATAATTGTGAGACAACCACTTTTTTTCTAATGCCTATATAGAGGACTATTATACCTGAGGCAGGTTTATTATCAACAGTTCAGGTACAGTTTCTATTAAGAATATAAAGTACCTTTTCATGAGTGCATACATATTTCAGATAAAATTTATGAAACTAGTTAAGTTGTGAAGATATTTTCTGAGCTTGGGAATGAAACGTATAAAACCTGCTCAAGGGTTTCATGAAATTCATTTTAAATGAGAACAGTGTAAGATTCATTAACTTAATTACAATTACAGATTTTATTTAGTAAAGTGCAAACTAGAGAAATGAATTTTTAGGACATCACTCCTTTTCCATATATGATATATTATTTACAATCACAAATAAATAATAAATAATAAATATGTACTATAATAAATAAATAAATCAATGCTGTATTTATTCTTGGTAGTAGAATGAGATGGGTTTATGAACTCATGGGCAAACAAATTCTTTTTACAAGGAATAAACAATTTTAATATCACCATGTTTTATCTAAGTCATGTCTGATTGTTTGCCCGTGGATGTTAGATAGTCCTGATTTACCCTCCTACATGTCACAAGAGATGACTAACTTGTAACCAACGGGGTGTGGCTTTGATTCTTACCATCAGAGCAGCACACAAGACCAAGCTTATCTAGATAATAGCACTATCGAATAGAAATAATGAATCTACTTTCACTTCATGAAATATTATCCTTTTGTCTATTTTTAGTGACAACACCCTATGACCCTGATTTTAAAGATGTGGGTATTACCTATGAACAGATGCAGAACATGATAGAATCAGTGCTTGTGGAGAGTGGTTATTACAGTATGTCTCCTCATGCAAGAGAGAGAACTCCACCACTTGGACCTATTGATCAGATGGAGTCTGTACGTAGTAGATTCTCCAACAATTTCGCGTAGCACATCAGTACTGCAGAAACACTGGATGATGGATAAGGTCTACATTTCTAAGAAGATGTATGCCAGGGACGGAATTTTCAAGAAGACATTTATCAAGTTGTTTTCATCATACATATGATGAACTAACTACAGGTAGCATTAATGTCAAATGTCTATACATTTTTAAGATCAGTGAAGAATGAAGTTGCTGTTCATTTTTTTCATGAAGATGACTTAGTCAGGAAGTCAATGTACATGTGGATCAAATGACATATAGATTCTGTTTCAGGTATATATAATGGCCATACATACAATCTATTTCTGAACAAGTTTTATTTAATCATTGCTATGTCAGAATGTTGGCTCCCTGCACACATGTGCTGATTACCATAGTGAAATCATTGTTTATACCTAACAAGTTTTGGGCTTTTGTTGTTGGTTTGCAAGTTTCCATGTGCCCAGCATTGGTCCAGTCATCTAACAAGCACAAAAAAAAAATAAGTGAAGTAAAGTGAGAAGTTGTGTTGATCATTGTGCAAACCAGTTGTACATTTCATTGTTGAATTTGATAGAAAATAAAGCTAATTATTTGTTGTATCACTTGGCTGTGAGATGCTCTTCATAGGTTCCTATATATGTCAGAATTAATGTTGAAGGAGAGAAGGAAAGGGAGATTGTGAATGTATGGAAGGAATTGTGTGCTGTACTGATGATCATTTGTTGTTATCATGTTTTCCTTGTTGATATTTATTGTATGTCATGTTATGATTACCAAAATTTTTATCTTCAAATGGAATATTAAGACATATGATCAAAATTAAAGACAGTTCTTGCCTCATTTAAGGGCTAGGAACATTCCACTAAAGGGTGACAGTTTGATTAAAGAGACAAAGTCTGATTACTCAAAGATATAATTTAGTTGTGATGGGGTACATTTTTTAACTCACATTATTACAAATTTTTGCCACTAAGTAAATTGGTACCAGTGATGTGGGCAAAAAATGAATGTCCTTTCTTTACTATAACAAAACCCCACTAGGTGTAAATATCAGATATTCCTTATGATAACTATTGCACACAAATTTACAGAATTATTGCACCATCTTGAAAAGTTTTTATGCATAACACGTACATGAATTTCTATGCTCCACACTGCTTGAAGTGGGCATTTTACATATTGTCTGTTCATATGTCTGTCCAAACAAGATTGTTAGCAAGATTGCCCCACCCCAATCAGCAAAATGAAATTTGGCTGACATATTTGTATGCATATGTAGATAACCTGATTGAATTTTCAAATCCATTACAGCAGGGTTTCAGTTTTTTATACCTTGTTGCACTTGGGTTTTTTTTGTACATAAAGAAACTTATTAGCATGATTCAGATAAAAATCAGTAAAGGTAGACATGAAATTTGTTGTGCATATTTGTTAAAGATCTGGTTATACTATCATACCATTAAAACAATTTTTAAATTTGTTAATAGATTTTTCAATTTGGACATTTTTTGAAAAACAAAAATCTTGAGGTAAACAAATGAAATTTAGTTGGTGTATTTATATTCATATAGATGACCAGATATGATTTTTGAAGCCACTACAGCAATTTTTAAATATTTTCTAAATAATTTTTAACTTGACTAAAACTTTTTTGACAAGAATCTCATTAGCATGATTTAACAAAAACCTCTCAAGATTAACAGAATTTAGTATTCATATTTCTATGCATATGTAAATTATCTGATTAGATTTTCATTTAATTATAGCAATTTTTCAAAAATTTTTCCACATTTGTTGGAAATTTGCAGACTCTTTGGTGTCTGCAGCTGAGCATATATCTTTTTCAGACACAAATCTAGCTAAAATAGATAAATATATTCAATATATCACTAATTTATTGTATTTCAGTATCAAAAAGTCAGATATTATCTTCCAAAGCAGAATCCTGCTTATTTTATGAAAAGACCTAACGAATTTTACTCCAGGTTTCATTTTCAGATTTTTTGTTCCTTGAGCATAAAAATTGGAAAACAAAAATCTGTTTTGATTCAGGAAAAAAATTTCACGTTAAGTTTCATATTTCAGACTTATTAGATCTGAAAACCACAAGGGAACATGATCGGTTGTCATGAATTTGAAATCACACCATAGACCCACAAGGGAACATGATCGGTTGTCATGAATTTGAAATCACACCATAGACCCACAAGGGAACATGATCGGTTGTCATGAATTTGAAATCACACCATAGACCTTACATGTAGCCAAGTTATTTTAGGAATATCCCACCAGTAACAAAAAGTCTTTCAATAATAACTATATTCCTGTTTCTGTCTTATAGATATTTTAACTATTTTATACAAAATTTCAATTGATCTATTGTACATAAATTTTAAATTATTAAAACAATTTGTTGTAGTTTAGAATTTTTTCAGAGATTTAATATATTAAAATATCTATGTTACTATACAATAAACAATATTCACATTAGCATTGTTGAAGTCAGGTGTAGTAATATTGTTACATATTTCAGTTTGGACTGAAGTGCCTAAAAGGTTAAGATTGTTTCAGTTTCAGGTGCAGTTGTGTTTGTGAAATTAATGCAGTATCATTGTTTTCATAATTCGTGTTTATATGTTGTCTCATGTTTATTCAATTTGGATGCTCATCATCAATGTCAGGGAGAGATGACTTGTTTTCTTTTCTGAATGAATCTTCCGAGCTAAATGAAAACTGTAGCTAATTACTTTTTCGTACTTCTTGCCTAGTTTTTTGTAGCAGATTTTATTTTTGCTATTTTCACAATTAATTGGTTTTCTGCAACAACACAGCATCCCTTCAGATTTCATAAGAACATCAAAAAAAAATTAAATTTGGGAATGAGGGTCTGTCAGAAAGCAATGTGAAAGTAAAACACAGTGAAAACATTCATTTGGTTAGAAGCACACATTTTTTGATTTTGTACAAGTTTATTTACAATATTGCCACAGATAATTGTAGCATTTCAGCCAGTTTGCGACTGGACATAAACTCAAATGATTTTTATTAATCAAGAAACTATTTCATTTAGGTATTTAATAATTATTTTCTTTTTTTTTCTTGTGATTCAAATTTTAGAAAATTAATGTAGTATTTGACCTTATCACTGACCACAAAGAAAGTCTTGTTTCCAAATCAGTTTTGTTGATTGAAATGAAATTAAACCTGTTTTGAAAGTTAAAGGTTGATAAATTATACATTATTTGCATGTTGGACAGACGTGCTGTTGTCAGAATTTTTGGATATCAGGTTCAAATGTACACTAAGAAAATTCTCTCAACAGTTTGGATTTCTATTGTAATTTCTTTTATGTAATAGATACGCATACCTGTTGAAAAGTTCTACATTACATGCTGAAAAATCAGCAATATTTGTAGGGATAAATTTAATGGTTTGGGAGTAAACAGGTAATTTTCAGGGGATTCATTTTCATGGCGTCAGTGTGATCCCATTAAAATGAATCCCCAGGAAACCACCTGTTTACTCCCAAACCATTAAATTCTATCTTAATTCCCCAATGAACATTTCTATTTTTCATGGTGGATTTAATTTCATGGATATACGTTAGCCAGGTGCAAAAGATGATATAAAATCCTGGATAAATATTTCTGATCTTGCAAAATTTGTTTTCCAAAGATACATAAAGGACATGTACAGTGAAACTCTTTTAGTCCTGATTATGTTTGTCCAAGTGTACATTGATATGTATGTTACAATTCCAGAACACACCGACAGTCACTGTAAAATGTTCTCAGATTGGTTGCTGTGAATTTAACAAGTTCTCATATCGGTTGAAGATGAAAATTTACTGCAGTATAATCTACAATCAGATTTAAGATTTTTTGACATCATTAATTAGGACATCATTATTCTTTGGATTTAGTACCATAGCAGATTTACATTTTCTGCTTTTTTCAGTAAAAGTTTCCATTTTGTGTTAGGATGGTACTAACAGTCTTAAAATAGTCTTGTGTTTAGGGATATGAGGATGTTTAAAGGTGGTATACCATTACACATACTTCCTTTGCAAACTCCACCAATATTGTGCTAGTAAAGTTCAGTTTGCAACATGAAAACCACTGTTAAGATTCCCAAAATCTATCCCAACATTTCTTCTGGAGATTCACTTTCACTCTTAGAAGCATTTCGCTCATCTGGATCATGTGTACATTTTAATGATAAGTAATAATCCATTCATTATCTTAAATATAGATGTATGTGATAGGCATGACATTTGATACTGTATGAGTGATATGGATGATATTCACCTATTTCAATACATTTGAAGATACCAACAGTATTTTTACAAATTAATCATTCCATTTGTATTTACTTGTATGACCAGTGTTTGTAACACAAAATTTTTTTGGTTTACACCATTAGAACGCCGTCCTTAGATTAATTATTTATATTGTACACAGATATTTGTGCTGTAAGTTATATTTTACTAACACCTATCATGTGTAAGAAATTATTTTATGCCCTGTAAAAATACTGGGATACAAATTAGTAACCCTAGAAATGATTGCTTAAGAAATCTTGCACAAGTCTTTGTTGCATTCTGCAAGTTTTTAAATTTTTTCAGTTTTATAAAAAGAAGTTTTATGAAATTATTAGTCCATTATTTCCTCTATTCACAAGGGAAATGATATGACATTTTTTAAACTATACATTTATGCATCAAGAAATCAAACAATGCTCACTTGAATTATGGACATCATTTCAATGACATTGCTTAGTCATGACATAAAGTCTTCTG
Organism: Megalonaias nervosa; assembly: GCA_016617855.1. NCBI lineage: Eukaryota > Metazoa > Mollusca > Bivalvia > Unionida > Unionidae > Megalonaias > Megalonaias nervosa. Next base: position 46,151 of record JAECUM010001981.1, read on the forward strand.
TTGCATGCAATGTTGAAAAATGAAAACCATCAAATTATCCACAAAGAAAATAGTCCTTTCCCATAACACTTTCAGGTTGTGAAATTTTACTGTAGTAAATATATTTTTCAGTTTGGTTAGTTTCTGCTAGATCAGCTGAAAGATGAAAAGTTAATATATAAATACCTGTCTCACGGCAGTGAATATACACGTACATGCACACTTGCAGGATCTTGTGAGTTTTATTATTAGTTGTCTTAGTAGGTGCCCATTAAACCAAAACTATAGCCGTCTTTTGATTTTCTGTCAGTGGAGAATAAAGATATAAAGTCTTATGGGTTAATAATTTGAAACTCACGTACCATATATATTCAAGTATAAGTCATGTCTAATGGCAAAAAAAACACAGACCCTTCTTTGAATATACGTAACATTCTGGCAGATCAGGGTCTCTGTTGTTTGTTCTGCTGATTACAAACTGCATAGACACAGACCTCCCAACATGTTATACAATGGCAGATCTGGGTCTGCACAGTTTGCTGTTGGATCTGACATGTACGCAAGTATACACATTATTTTTATAGAGCATTTACAGCAAGTTCATATACTAATGTAATTTATTTCTGTACATGTTCAGACTGGATGGCTTGGCATATCCTGTCTGTTCAGCAGTAAGCCTTTAAAAATCCGAGCCATATGAAACTATTTATTCTTAGTTTATGTGTTCACAGTCTGCATTCCAGTAATTTAATGGATTAGTTTACAATCATTATAGTTTTATAATTCCTTTATGTTTAATGCCATCAACAGTCATTGATACTTCCTCTTATTCTCATTCAACTGGAAATGTATTTTTCCCCTGAAATTTCATCAGTTCTAATTACAGCTAAATGTATTTATAGCTCAGTTTTGTAAATCAATCACTTAATTTTTATTTGAACAATGTACAATGTAATTTGAAAAAGTTAAGAATTTTCTTGGTTGCTATATGAATTACTTTAAAAATTGTGCAAGATTTCAATAAAGTTTTACACAATAACATTTGTATCGCCAACTTTATGAATGAAATATAAATGTATTTGCTCAGTGGAATTAATTTTAATTGAATCTGAATTTATGTTAATGTACTGTGGTTCTGTATAAGCAGTGTAATATATATATCTGTGGGTGTTTTGCAGTTAGATATACATTTAATCAGGAAAATTAAAAATTAAAGTGTGTTTGACATTCTACTATGATTCATCAGTTGATCCAGAAATTTTTTCAGCACCATATTCGAATAAAAGGATATGATGAATTACAACATGAAGCATAAGGCTGACTGGTTGATCCTATTATTTAATCACATTGCTGACCTGGAAATCATAAAAGATTTGAGCTTAAGATTTTGTTTTGATCAATCACAGAAGAATTTTATTTTGAAAGCTTCATTCTGATTGGCTTATAATGGAAACTGTAATCTCAGACTCACAACTATCTGTGTGTAAAGGTAACTAGCATTTCCAGTATGATTAAAACTGAGATCTCCAGCATAATGGAGATCTGATAGACACTGATGAATGTTCATGTTCTGGCAGACTTGGGAATTCCAGAGTGTTATATTTAGTAGCCCATCAGAATAATCATTGATATTCTATTCATGTTACATTTGTCATTATTAGCAATATGTTCTGAATGACAGTTTTACTTTAAAATGTATGAAAGCTGTGATTTGATTTGTAAATCAAAATGTTCACAGAACATGACGTCTTATTGGTACCATGACATCTACTTATTACAGCTAAGTGTCATGTTTAATAACTAGTACCAGATTATGATATCATTCCTGCAGATTAAGGGGGGAAGAAAATAATGCCAGTTTGCTTCTCAATTTAATCAAGCAACATACAATCAGAAATAACACATGTCCTTTAAAAAAACATTAATCTGTTACTGTTACTTCTTTAAACAAATTATAGTGGTACCATACTGACTGGATGAATTATAGTTGGACCATACTGACTGGATGAATTATAGTTGGACCATACTGACTAGATGAATTATAGTTGGACCATACTGACTGGATGAATTATAGTTGGACCATACTGACTGGATGAATTATAGTGGTACCATACTGACTGGATGAATTATAGTGGTACCATACTGACTGGATGAATTATAGTTGGACCATACTGACTGGATGAATTATAGTTGGACCATACTGACTGGATGAATTATAGTTGGACCATACTGACTGGATGAATTAAAATGGGACCATACTGACTGGATGAATTATAGTTGGACATACTGACTGGATGAATTAAAATGGGACCATACTGACTGGATGAATTATAGTGGGACCATACTGACTGGATGAATTAAAATGGGACCATACTGACTGGATGAATTATAGTTGGACCATACTGACTGGATGAATTAAAATGGGACCATACTGACTGGATGAATTATAGTGGGACCATACTGACTGGATGAATTAAAATGGGGCCATACTGACTGGATGAATTATAGTTGGACCATACTGACTGGATGAATTATAGTTGGACCATACTGACTGGATGAATTAAAATGGGACCATACTGACTGGATGAATTATAGTGGGACCATACTGACTGGATGAATTAAAATGGGGCCATACTGACTGGATGAATTATAGTTGGACCATACTGACTGGATGAATTATAGTTGGACCATACTGACTGGATGAATTAAAATGGGACCATACTGACTGGATGAATTATAGTGGGACCATACTGACTAGATGAATTATAGTTGGACCATACTGACTGGATGAATTATAGTGGGACCACTATGAGTGGACAAATTATAGTGGGACCATACTGACTGGATGAATTATGGTGTGACCATACTAACTGGACAAATTATAGTGGGACCAATCTGATTTGATGAATTATAGTGGGACAATACTGATTGGACGAAGTATTGTGACCATACTGATTGGACGAATTGAATTGATTTGATGAAATTATAGGGGGACCATGCTGACTGGATGAATTATAGGGGACCATACTGACTGGATGAATTATAGGGGACCATACTGACTGGATGAATTAAAGTGGTACTATACTGATTGGATGAATTATTGTCAGACTATACTGAATGGATGAATTATATTGAGACTATACTGACTGAACAAGCTGGGTTGGCAGCCAGTATCTCCAGACTCCATATTTTGATTGCATAATAAATAAGTTGTTCAAATCATATTTACTTTAAAACATGCACAAATCGTTTCACTTATCCTTTAATTGGCAAAATGTAATGAGGATTGTGCTGATATGCCATTAAACCCAGACATAGATACATACATACAGACAGAAATGATCTGCAGATTAAATATTTGTTCTCTATTCTTGAAACTCTTTAAGTATGAAACTTGTACATAAAATGACAAAAAAAATTGATGTTCTGTAACTTTACTCAGAGTAAAATTTGAAAATGTCCAGAATTTTTTTAATCTTGGTTCTGTTTGTTGTATTCCTGATTTAATTGAGTTAGATATAGTACTAGTACTGTATTCAGTTTTTATTGTCGTGAATTAATTTAATGTCATCTATTCACTTTTTTTAGTCTATCAGTATTTTATGTTTATTTTAGTTTCAATTTTTAGTTTTAGCTTTTCTGTATTTATTTTTTATAAATCCGTCCAATTTTATTTAAAAAATATATTTCCATTTTAGAATCCTTACATGAAGGTTTAAATAACATCATTCAAGTTGCTATGATCAAGTACATGTAACCTGCATAGAATACTGATTACATTTCTTGCTGTTCTCTATTCAAGACACCTAAATGGGCAACAGAAGAGTTGTCTTCATTTATAGTTTAATTGAATAAATAATTAAAAAGAATTTCTTTGTTTATATTTTTGTTATCTTGCACCTGGTGCAGACTTTCTGCCAGTAATACTGTGAATTCACTATTTTCATGTACTACAGCACTCACTTAATCTAGTGCCCTTCATTATAACATGTTTCGTTTTATAAGGTGGGTATGGTCATGGATGCTTTTTAGTTCTAATGGTCATTCATTAGAAGTTCTTATGGGATGGTTGTTCATTTATCTTCCAGTGTTAAATGTTTGTTATCTCTTGTCCTCTTGAACTACAGTAAAACCAGTTATGAGCCACCACCTGTCATTTCCAACCACAATCGTAATGCACGGATTGATTTTATTATATAAATGTTCCGTCATGTTCGATCACCTGCTGAACGCGACCAGCAACCATGATGTCTTGACAAAATATGTATTTTGACACTGCTACGAATGAACACATAGCAAATATAGGGATAAACTCCACTGACCTTTATTTAATCCCAGTAGCAATGACGGCTTACACAGTTCTAAATAAAAAAAGGCTGGCTACAGATAACTGAATTTTTGTAGGTATCTTATAGTGTTTTATCATTTCTATTGTAAACCAGACTAAAGTCCATATATACCAAACCAAATTAAATTCTCTTTAACTGAAGTGAGACAAATAAATACTGAAATTCAAAATTTTCTTGCAAAAGGTATTATTTATAAAGTTAATTTAACACCTGGACATTATTTTTCAAATATTTTCATTTGACCTTAAAAAGATGGGTCTTTGAGACTTATTTTGAATTTAAAACAATTTAATAAAAGTCTTAAGAAAATACATTTCAAAATGAAAACTCTGAAAACAGCTGTTAATGGCATGAAAAAAGAATGGTTTCTTTGCATGTGTTGACTTAAAGGATGCCTACTACTCTGTTCCTGTGGCTCAGGAACATAGGAAGTATTTGTGTTTTTATGTGGTTTTTGGACGTATATGAATTCACCTGTTTGCTAAATTGTTTGGCATCATCACCACATGTTTTCATCGGGCTGGTGAGACCAGTTTTTTGCATCATTGAGATGAAAAGGTTTCACAAATGTGGCATACATTGACAATAGTTGTTTGTTGGGGGAAAACGTTAAGGAACCAGTTCATACACTTGATTGATTGGGATTAACTATGACACCCAGAAAAATTTGTGTTTGAAACCACCCGGAAAATAAATTTGTGGGGTTCTTGCTAGACTCTTTCACGGGGCCCCGAGTGGCCGAGTGGTCTAAAGCGCTCTCCGTTACGGATCACTGCCATCTCACCTCTGTCTGCGTGGGTTCGAGTCTAGGATTCGGCGAATGTGGATATGTGAGAAAGCTTGCCAGTAGCTTCTCGTGGGTCGGTGTTTCTTTCCGGGGATTTCCCGGTTTCTTCCTCCACCATTAATACTGACCGCCATGTATAGCCTATCGTGTGCTGAAAAATGGCTTTAAGCCAGACAACAACAACAACAACAACAACAGACTCTGTCACAATGACTGTCAGACTAACTTGAAATAAAGCAGACAGACTCACTGCTGTATGTTGTGACATGCTGTGGGAAATGAACATCACTATTCATGTATTGGCTCAACTCCTGGGAAAGCTCCTTGCTAGTGAACCAGGTGTGGAGTATGCATCTTTATATTATAAAGATCTAGAACATGAGAAAGATAAACACTTAAAGATACATAAAGGTGATTTTGATGCTTATTTGTCACTTTCGGAAGAAAGCAGACAGTGTATATCTTGGTGGATGTCAAAAGAATGACTCCAAAATAAGAAGGACATTTGATTGCTCAGCTCTCTTACCAACTATGACTATATTTCACAATATACCACCATGTGAGAGATTTTACTAATCATTTTAATGTTTCTTAATACCCATTCATGTGACCTAACTCATCCAATAAGAATTAACTTAATTCTTCTTAGATACCAACCTGACAGATGTGTTAAATATGAAAAAGGCAGAATCTTGTAAACACATTTACTAATAATTCTATTATTAGTAATGTCAGATGTAATCACCAATAATTCTATTATTAGTAACTGTCAGATGTAATCATCAATCCTACACAATTTTGCAGTCTTTAGTATCCCTAAAACAGATCCTAGTGACAAAGGCAAACTCGAAAGATAATCAGTACAATTTACAATCATAAACAAAAATTACAAAAATTAGATAAAATCATGTACCACAAGTTAAAAAATATTATACATAATAGAGACAATTGATGATCTCCAGACTAGGATTGTGTAATTTGAACCAATTGTAACATTTCACCTTATACCTGTCACCCTTGCAGATGGTCATAATATCTGTTGAGTGCCCCCAATGAGTGTGATAAACGATCTCTGATGTGGTTTAGCCTGTTCAAGTTATTTAGATACTAAGATATTTAGTGAAACTAGGCCTAGGTCTTACTAGTCCATGAAAGGGCTAAGTGACAACAAAAAGTCAACATAGGCAGATCCCCTACTCTTAGATGTACAAGGGCTAGGATGGGGATCTTTTAAGTTTCCAGGTTATGAGCCATGATCAAGAACAAATTTCATCTAGACAAGAAAATAGCAGATGTGGGGCCAGTTAGTCAATACTGGACAATCTGTGTCCTTACATGAAGGTTTAAATAACATCATTCAAGTTGCTATGATCAAGTACATGTAACCTGCATAGATGTACTGATTACATTTCTTGCTGTTCTCTATTCAAGACACCTAAATGGGCAACAGAAGAGTTGTCTTCATTTATAGTTTAATTGAATAAATAATTAAAAAGAATTTCTTGCCAACGAGGAGGCCGCCACACAATTCTGGTTCAAAACCAGTTCAAACCGGTTTATTACATGCTGATGTTATGTCTTAAGTCTTTATTGGACAGGTTTCAACCGGTTTATTTGGTACAAACCGGTTAAATCCGGTTCAAACCGGTTCAATCCGTTTCAAACCAGTTCAATCCAGTTTGTCCTGGTTCAAAACCAGTTCAAAACGGTCTATTCCATGCCGATTTTACGTCTTAAGCCTTTATTAAACAGGTTTCAACCGCTTTTAAGCGGTTCAAACCGGTTCAATCCGGTTCAAACCGGTTCCATCTGTTTGCAACCGGTTCAAACCAGTTTATCCTGTTTCAAAATCAATTCATACCGGTTTATTCCATGCCGATTTTATGTCTCAAGTCTTTATTGGACAGGTTTAATCAGGATTTAAGGGGTTGAAACCAGTTCAATCCGGTTCAAAATGTTTCCATCCGTTCCAAACCAGTTCAAACCAGTTTATCCCGGTTCAACACCAGTTCAAACCGGTTTATTCCATGCCGATTTTATGTCTTAAGTCTTTACTGGACAGGTTTCAACCGGTTTTAAGCAGTTCAAACCTGATCAATCAGGGTCAAACCGGTTCCATCCATTTCAAACCAGTTCAAACCAGTCTATACCGGTTCAAAAACCAGTTCAAACCGGTTCATTCCATGCCGAATTTATGTCTTATACCTTTGTTGGACAGGTATTGACCGGCTTAAAACGGATCACACCGTTTCAATCCGGCTCAGTCCATTTCCATCCAGTTCAAACCAGTTTATCCTGGATCAAAACCAGTTCAAAACACTATTCCATGACGATTCTTGTCTTTAGCCTTTATTAGACAGGTTTCAACGGCTTTTAAGCTGTTAAAACCAGTTTAATCCGGTTCAAACTGGTTCCATCCGATTCATACCAGTTCAAATCAGTTTATCCTGGTTCAAAACCAGTTCAAACCGATTTATTCCATGTCGATTTTAGGTCTTAAGTCTATATACAACAGGTTTAGACGGGTTTTAAACTCTATAAGCCGGTTCAATCCGGTTCAAACCGGTTCCACACGGTTCAAACCAATTCAGAAAAGTAAAATCTGGTTCAGAACCAGTTCAAACCTTTTGATTACATGCTGATTTTACGTCTTAAGGTACTATTGGACAGGTTTCAACCGGTTTTAAGCGGTTCAAACCGGTTCGGTTCGGTTCCATCCGTTTCAACACAGTTCAATAAATCAGTTTGGCCCAGATCAAAACCAGTTCAAAATGGTTTATTCCATGCCGATGTTACGTCGTAAGCCTTTATTACACAGGTTTCAACCGCTTTTAAGCGGTTCAAACCAGTTCAATCCGGTTAAAACAGGTTCCATTTGTTTCCAACCAGTTCAAACCAGTTTGTCTTGGATCAAAACCAGTTCACACCGGCTTACTCCATTCCGATTTTATCTCTTTAGTTTTTATTGAACAGGTTAAAACCGGTTTTAAGAAGTTCAAACCGGTTCAATCCTGTTAAAAATGGTTCCATCCGTTTCAAACCAGTTCAAACCAGTTTATCCTGTTTCAAAATCAATTCATACCGGTTTATTCCATGCCGATTTTATGTCTCAAGTCTTTATTGGACAGGTTTAATCAGGATTTAAGGGGTTGAAACCAGTTCAATCCGGTTCAAAATGTTTCCATCCGTTCCAAACCAGTTCAAACCAGTTTATTCCGGTTCAACACCAGTTCAAACTGGTTTATTCCATACCGATTTTAAGTCATAAGTCTTTAATGGACAGGTTTAAACCGGTTTCAAGCGGTTCAAACCAGTTCAATCCGGTTCAACCAGTTCAAACAAGATTATCCTGGTTCAAAACCAGTTCATACCAGTTTATTGCATGCCGATATAATGTCTTAAGTCTTTATTAGAAAGGATTTAACCGGTTTAAACCGGATCGATCCGGTTCAAAACGGTTTCATCCGGTTGAAACCAGTTTAAGTCAGTCGATCCTGGTTCAAAACCAGTTCAGACCGGATGATTGGATGCCGATTTTACGTCTAAAGTCATTATTGGATAGGTTTTATCGGGTTTAAACCGGTTCAAAACGGCCCAATCCGGTTCAAACCGGTTTTATCCGGTTGAAATCAGTTCACACCAGTTGATCCTGATTCAAAACTAGTTCAGACCGGCTTATTCCACGCCGATTTTAAATCTTTAGTCGTTATTCGACAGGTTTTATCCGGACTAAACCGCAGGAAATCGCTTCAATCCGGTTCAAACCGGTTCCATCCGGTTGAAACCAGTTCAAGCCAGTTGAGCCCGGTTCAAACCAGTTCAAAGCAGTTTATTCCACACTGATTTTATATGTTAAGTCATTATTGGACAGGTTTTATCCAGTTAAAACCAGTTTAAGTCGGTTTCATTCGGTTGAAACCAGTTCAAGCCAGTTGGTACTGGCTCAAAACCAGTTCAAACCGGTTTCTTCCATTCCATTTTATGTTTAGACTTATTATTGTACAGGTTTTATCCGGTTTAAAACGGTTCAAACCGGTTCCATCCAGTTTAGACCAGCTCAAGCCAGTTGATCATGCTTCAAAATCAGCTCAAACCGGTTTCTTCCACGTCGATTTTATGTTTCAAGTCATAAATGAACAGGTTTCATCAGGTTTAAACCGGTTCAATCCGGTTGAAACGGGTTCCATCCGGTTGAGACAAGTTCAAACCGGTAGATCCTGGGTCAAAACAGGTTCAAACCGTTTTCTTCAAAGCTGATTTTATAACTGAAGGCATTATTGGACAGGTTTTATCCGGCTTAAACTGTGTGAAACCGGTTCAAACAGGTTCAAACGGGTTCCATCCGGTTGAGACCAGTTCAAGCCAGTTTATTGGACATGTTTAATCCGATTTAAAAGGGTTGAAACCGGTTCAATCCGGTTCAAAATCGATCCATCCGTTCCAAACCAGTTCAATCCAGTTTATACCACTTCAAAACTAGTTCAAACCGGTTTATTAGATGCTTATTTTATGTTTAGGCTTATTATTAGACAGGTTTCATCCGCTTCAAACCGGTTCAAACCGATTCTACCCGGTTCGATGCGGATCAATCAGGCTGAAACCAGTTGAAACCAGTTCATACCGGTTTAATCCACGCCGATTTTATATCATAAGTAATTATTGGACAGGTTTTATCCGGTTCAAACCGGTTCACGTCGGTTCAATCCGATTCGATCCGGCTCCATCAAGTAGAAACCAGATCAAACCAGTTGATCTTGGTCGAAACAAGTTCGATCCGGTGTATTCCACGCCGATTTTATATCTTAAGTCATTATTGGAGAGGTTCTATCCAGTTTAAACTGGTTCTAGCCGGTACCATTCCGTTCAAACCAGTTCAAGCCAGTTGGTACAGGTTCAAAACCAGTTCAGACCGGTTTATTCTATTCTGATTCATGTTTAGATTTATTACTGGACAGGTTTTGTCCTGTAAAAACCGGTTCAAACCGGTTCAATCTGGTTCGATCCGCCTCCATCAAACTGAAAACAGTTCAAACAAGTTGAACCTGATTCAAAACCAGTTTAGACCGGTTAATTCCACGCCGATTTCATATCTAAAGTCATTATTGGACAGGTTTTATCCGGATCGAACCGGTTGAATACGGTTGAAACGGTTTTCATCCGGTTGAAACCAGTTCAAGGCATTCGATATTGGTGCAAAACCAGCTCAAACCGGTTTGTTCTTCCAGTTTGAACCGGTTTAATCCGGTTCACACCGGTTCCAACCGGTTGAAAGCAGTTCAATACAGTTGATCCTGCTTCAAAATCAGTTCAAACCGGTTTGTTCCATGTCGATTTTATGTCTCAAGTCAGGACAGGTTTCATCCGGTTTGAACCGGTTGAATCCAGTTAAAACCGGTTCCATCCGACAGAAACCAGTCCAAAATCAATTCAAACCGGTTTACTCCATGCCATCATAAACCGTTATTGGATAGGTTTAAACCGATTTAAGACGGTTGAAACCGGTCCAATTCGGTTTAAGCCGGTTCAAACCGGTAGAAACCTGTTCAAAACAGTTCATTCTGGTTCAAAATCGGTTTATACCAGTTTATTCATCGCCGCTTTTTCATCTTAAGTCATATTGGGCGGGTTTTGTCCGTTTAAGCTGGTTCAAACCGGTTCAATTCCATTCAAACCGGTTCCATTCGGTTGAAACTAGTTCAAGCCAGTTGATTCTTGTACAAAACCAGCTATAACCAGTTTGTTCTATATCGATTTCATATCTTAAGTCATTATTGGATAGATTTTATTGGGTTTGAACCAGTTGAATCTGGTTCAAAGCGGTTACATTCGGTTGAAACCAGTTCAAGCTACTTGATCCTGGTTCAAAACCAGTTCAAACCATTTTATTCCACGTCGATTTCAAATCGTCAATCATTATTGGACAGGTTTCAACAGGTTTAAAGCGATTCAAACCATTCGAATCCGGCTGAAACCGGTTCCATCCGGTTGAGACCAGTTCAAACAAGTTGATCCCGGTTCAAAACCAGTTCAATCCGGTTTACTCCGTGCCGAATTTTTATTTTGGGTCATTATTGGTAAGGTTTTATGAAGTTGAAACAGGTTAAATCCGGTTAAAACGGGTTCCATACGGTTGAAACCAGTTAAGCCCGTTGATCCTGGTTCAAAATCAGTTCAAACTGGTTTGTTCCATGCCGATTTCATGTCTTCAGTCAATATTGCACAGGCTTTATCCGGTTAAAACCGGTTGAAACTGGTTAAATCAGGTTCAGATCTGTTCCATTCGGTTGAAACCATGTCTAGCTAGTTGATCCTAGTTGAGCCGGTTCACCCCGGTTCAATCCAAACCGGTTCCATCCGGTTGATGCCAGTTCAAGCCAGTTGATCCTGCTTCAAAACCAGCTCAAACCGGTTTATCCCATGCAGATTTTATGCCTTAAGTAATTATTCGACAGGTTTTATCTGGTTCAGACCGGTTTAACCGGTTGAATCCGGTTCAAACTGGTCCCATTCGGTTGAAAGCACTTCAAGCAAGTTGATCCTGGTTCAAAGCAGCTCAAACTGGTTTATTCCATGCCGATTGTATGTTTAAACTCATTAAGGACAGGTTTTATTTCGGTTTAAAACGGTTCACCCCTGTTCAATCCGGTTCAAAAAGGTTCCATCCAATTGAAACCTGTGCAAACCAGTTGATCCTAGTTCAAAACCAATTCAGACCGGTTTATTCTATGCTGATTTTAAGTCTTAAGTAATTGTTGGAAGGCTTTTTCCGGTTTAATCTGGTTAGAACCGGTTCAATACAGTTTAAACCGGGTCCATTCGGTTGAACCCAGGACAAGATATTTGATCCTGGTTCATAACCACCTCTAACCGATATATTCCATGCCGATTTTATGTCTTAAGTCATTATTTGACAAATTTTCTCAGGTATAGGCCGATTTACCCCGGTTCAATCCGGTTCAAACCGGTTCCATCCCGTTGATACGAGTTCAAGCCAGTTGATTCTGCATCAAAAGCAATTTAAACTGATTTATTCCATGCTGATTTTATGTCTTAAGTTATTATTGACATGTTTTATCAGGTTTGAAACGGATAAAACTGGTTCAATCCGATTCAGACCGGTCCCATTCGGTTGAATCGAGTTCAAGGCAGTTGATCCAAGTTCAAAACCAGTTCAAACCGGTTTATTACATACCGATTTAAGGTATTAAGTAATTATTGAACAGATTTTATCCGGTTAAAACCGATTCAAACCGGTTCAATCCAGTTTAGTCCGGATCAAATCGGTTTCATTCGGTTGAAATCAGTTCAAGCCAGTTGATCCTGGTTCAAAACGAGTTAAAAAAGGTTAATTCGATTGCGACTATAAGGCTAAAGTCAATGTGGGACAGGTTTTATCCGGTTTAAACCTGTTCACACCAGTTCAATCCGGTTCAAACCGGTTCCATCCGGTTGAAACTGTTCAAGCCAGTAGATCCTGGTTCAAAACCAGTTGAAACCGGTTTATTCCATGCCGATTTTATGTCTTAAGTCATTATTGGACAGTTTTTATCCGGTTTAAACCCTTTCACTCCGGTTCAAACCGGTTGCACTCGGTTGAAAACAGTTTAAGCCAGTTGATCCTGGTTTAAAACCAGTTCAAACTGGATCATTCTAACCCGATTATACGTCTTAAGTCATTATTGGACAGGTTTTATCAGGTTTGTACCGGTTGATCCTGGTTCAAAACCAGATCAAACCGGTTCATTCCATGCCTATTTCATGTCTTAAGTAATCATTGGAAAGGTTCACCCCAGTTCAATCAGGATGAAACCGGTTGCATCCGGTTGCAGCCAGTTCAGGCCAGTTGATCGTAGTTCAAAACCAGTTCAAACCGGTTTATTCCATGCTGATTTTAAGTCTTAAGTCAGTATTCGACAAGTTTTATCCGTTTAAACCGGTTCAAACCGGTTCAATCCGGTTCAAACCGGTTCCAGACGGTTGAAACCAGTTCAAGCTCGTCTATTCTGGTTCATAACTAGATCAAACCGGTATATTACCTACCGATTTTATTTCTTAAGACATTATTGGGCAAGCTTTCCCCGATTTAAGCCGGTTCACCCCGGATCAATATGGTTCAAACCGGTTCCATCCGGTTGATGCCAGTTCAAGCCATTTGATCCTTCTTCAAAACCAGTTAAAACCGGTTTATTCCATGCAGATTTTATGTCTTAAGTAATTATTGAACAGGTTTTATCCGGTTTACACCGGTTCAAACCTGTTCAATTCGGTTGAAACCAGTTCAAGACAGTTGAGCCTGGTTCATAACCAGCCCAAACCGGATTGTTCCATGTATATTTTATGTCTTAAGTCAGGGGAAGGTTTATCAGGATTGAAACGGTTTAACCCGGTTCCAACGGACTCCATCCGATTGAAACCAGTTCAAGCGAGTTGAACTTGGTTCAAAACCAGCTGAAACCGGTTTGTTGCATGTTGATTTCAAGTTTTAAGTCATTATTGGACAGGTTTCATCAGGTTGAAGTCGGTAAAACCGGTTGAATCCGGTTGAAACCGGTTTCATCCGGTTGAGACCATTTCAAACCAGTTGATCCTGGTTCAAAACCAGCTGAAACAGGTTTATTCCGAGCCGATTTGATGTTTAGACTTATTACTGGGCAGGTTTTATCCGGTTTAAACCAGTTCAATCCAGTTGGTCCTGGGTCAAAACCAGTTCAAACCCGTTTATTATATGTCGATTTATGAGTTAAGTCATTATTAGATAGGGTTTGTCCGGTTTTTGCCGGATGACACCGGTTGAATCCGGTCCAAATCGGTTCCATCTGGTTGAAAAAAGTTCAAGGCAGTCGATCCTAGTTCAAAACTTGCTGAAACCGGTTTGTTACATGTCGATTTGATGTCTAAAGTATTATTCGACAGGTTTTGTCCGGTTTGAACCGGCATAATCCGGTTCAAACCGGTTCTATCCGGTTGAAATCAGTTCAAGTCAGATGATCATGGTTCAAAATCAGTTCAAACCGGATTGTTCCATGTTGACTTTATGTCTTAAGTCAGGAGAGGTTGTGTCCGGTTTGAGCCGGTTTAGTCCGTTTCAAGCGGGTTTATGTCTTACGTCTTTATTGGACCGGTTTTAACCAGTTTTAAGTGGTTCAAACCGGTTCAATGCGGTTGTAACAGGTTCCATCTGGTTCAAACCAGTTCCGACCAGTTGATTCTGGTTGAAAACCATTTTGAACCGGTTTATTCCATGCCGATTGTATGTCTCAAATCATTATTGGACAGGTTTTTACGGGTTTTAAACGATTCAAACCTGTTTAATCAGGTTCAAACCGGTTCCATCCCGTTCAAACCAGTTCAGACCAGCTGAGTCTGGTTGAGAACCAGTTCAAAAAGTTTTATTCCACGCCGATTTTGATGTCTTAAGTCTTTATTGGACCGGTCTAAACCGGATCTCAGCGGATCAAACCGGTTCAATCCGGTTCCAAACGGTTCCATCTGGTTCAAACCAGTTATGACCAGTTGATTCTGGTTGAAAATAAGTTCAAACCGGTTTATTCAATGCCGATTTTATGACTTAAAGCTTTATTGTTTTAAGCGGCTCTAACCAGTTCAATCCGGTTCAAACCGGTTCCATCCGGTTCAAATCTTTTCCGACCAGTTGATTCTGGTTGAAAACCATTTCAAACCGGTATATTCCGTGCCGATTTTATGTCTCAAATCATTATTGGAAAGGATGTAACCGGTTTTAAGCAGTTCAGTCCGGTTCAGTCCGGTTCAAACTGGTTCTATCCGGTTCAAACCAGTTCGGACTATTTGATTCTGGTTGAAGAACAGTTGAAACCGGTTTATTGCATGCCTATTTATGTCTTAAATCTGTATTGGAAAGGTTGTAAATGTTTCTTAGCGGCTTAAACCGGTTCAATCCGGTTTAAACCTGTTCCATCCGGTTCAAAAGAGTTCCCACCAGTTGATTCTGTTTGAAAACCAGTTCAAATCGGTTTATTCAATGCCGATTTTACGTCTTAATTTTGTATTCGGCAGGTTTTAACCGGTTTCAAGCCGTTCAAACCAGTTCAGTCCGGTTCAAACCAGTCCCGACCAGTTGATTCTGGTTGAGAATCACTTCAAAACCGTTTATTCCATGGCGATTTTGTCTTAAATCTTTATTGGACATGTTTTAGGTGGTTTTAAGCGGTTCAAGCCGGTGCAGTCCTGTTCAAACCGGTTAGATCCGGTTCAAGCCAGTTCCCACCAGTTGATTCTGGTTGAAAACCAGTTCGAGCCGTGTTATTCCATGCCGATTTCATGTCTTAAGTCTTTATTGGACCAGTTTTAACCGGTTTTAAGAGGTTCAAATAGGTTCAATGCGGCTCAAACCGGTTCCATCCAGTTCAAACCAGTTCCGAGCCGTTGATTCTGGATGAAAACCAGTTCAAACCGCTTTATTTCATCCCGATTTTATGTCATAAGAATTTATAGGACCGGTCTTAACCGGATCTTTGCGGCTCAAACCGGTTGAATCCGGTTCAAACCAGTTCCGACCAGTTGATTCTGGTTGAAACCCAGTTGAAACCGGTTTATTCCACGCCAATGTTATGCCTTAAGTCTTTATTGGACAGGTTTTAACCGGTTTTAAGTCGTTCAAACCGGTTCAATCCGGTTCAAACCGGTTAGATCCGATTCAAACCAGTTCAAGCCGGTTTATTCCTGCCGATTTTATGACTCAAATCTTTATTGGACCGGCTTAAACCGGTTTTAAGCGGTTCAAAGCGGTTCAATCATGTTCAATCCGGTTCCATCCGTTTCAAACCAGATGCGACCAGCTTTTTCTGTTTGAAAACCAGTTCAAACAGGTTTATTCCATGCTGATTTTACGTCTTAAATCTTTATTCGGCAGGTTTTAACCGGTTTCAAGCGGTTCTAACCAGTTCAGTCCGGTTCAAACCACTTCCGACCAGTTGATTCTGGTTGATAACCTCTTCAAAATCGTTTATTCCACGCCGGTTTTATGTCTTACATCTTTATTGGACATGTTCCAGCCGGTTATAAGCGGTTCAAACAGGTTCAGTCCGGTTGACACCGGTTAGATCCGGTTCAAACCATTTCCCACCAGTTGATTCTGGTTGAAAACTAGTTCCAGCCGTGTTATTCCATGCCGATTTTATGTCTGAAATATTTGTTGGACATGTTCCAGCCGGTTTTAAGCGTTCAAACCGGTTCAATGCGGTTCAAACCGGATCGATCCGGTTCAAACCACACTCCTGATTATTTTAGATTTCATACCAATCTGTTGAACTACTGTTGTCAAGAAAAGGTGGGCCAGTCATTTACATGTACCTATTGGCGTCTCTCTGAAGAAAAAGCTATAAAACTTTCAACACATTTTTCCTTCAAACTGTATTTGACATGACTTCGTTTCAATATCATCGTCCAGTCAAACGGATTTGTCCACTATATGACATCAGTCTTGAACAAAGGCACAAGGCCGTTCCAATTTCTTAGAAGCCATTCTCAAATATATCAGTAAAAGCAAATGCAGAATATCGAAAAATGATATGCGGATAAATTTTATAACATAAATAAATGATCAGCTAATCAAACGTTATATAAGAATGTTAGTGATTCAGAAAAAAAATGTGATGCTTTGATTAATTCGATCGTTTAGTTCTAGTTGATGGCGAATTGTAGAAAAACTTTGGAAAGGCATATTAGTAGTTGTACAATGAGTTTTAGGTGGATGGGGGCTTCAATTGTCACAATGAACCTTTAAATCGTTATTTTCAGTCCCCCTCTTAACTCCACCCCGCTCCCTCCATTATGGTTCAGCTGTGCTAATAATATAGGCTAAACACAAAACTAGGTTGCTGCATCATCGCAGTTGTTTTCGGCGGTTAGGCAGCATCGTATGCCGAAGGAACGCTGAGTGTAGTCCTCAAGTTAGAAGTCTGTTGTTTCGTCGCTTTGTCATTCCTGTTGTTTCTGCTGTTTCTGTCACTTTTACTCCTCGTCTGGATGAATCAAAAGATATTGATCCCATTGATCCTCTTTTAACTACTCATTCTCTTTATTACGATCAGGGTGACAAACGACTATAACTTGTGGTCGAACATGAAAAAGATCTCAAGATCTCTTGTTTGTTTCACGGGGCTATTAGCGAAAATAAATCCACAGAAGTACCTGTTTGTTATTTTGTTACAAATGGGGTCCTTACGAGAAAATGGAGTCCACATGAGATATCTGCTGCTGACGAGTGGTCGCTGAACTATCAAATTGTAGTTCCAAGAATCTATGACTGCATTGGTAAAATTGGAACTGCAATGTATGTCACCAACTTTGACCTTCTAAAAGGATTTTTGGCGAATTTCACTTACATAAATGGGACAGGAAATTTCGGCATTCGTGACTCTAGATGGACTTTATCAATATAAAGCAATGCCGCTTTGGATTTAAGGTTCGCCTTGTACATTTCAAAGGTCTAGATAAATGCGATGCATACATCGATGATTTTATCATATACAACGACACCTGGAAAGATAATTTACAGACAATTCGGAAATTCCTTGACAGACGCAATAATGCACATTTAACAATTAATTTATTCAAATGTGATTTTTGTCGTGCTTATGATACAGTTCCAAGACATATCGTGAGACGTGGACAGGTTAAATCTATAGATGATGAGGCCAAGGCTATTTCTGAATTCCCGTTGCCTATCTGTAGAAAGCAACTGGTGCGATTTTTGGGAACGGCAGGATACTATAGGAAGGTTTGTTGCAATTTGCCCATACTTGCTGAACCACTGAGAAATGTGTTGAGCAAGAAAACCCAATCTCACAAGCCTTTTGATAAGTTAAAGGCCATACTTAAGAGTCACCAGTTCTTTCAGCTACAAATTTCAGACAAACATTTAAAATATCTGTTGATACAAGTGATGTTCGGAATGTTGCAATATTAATTCAAGAAGACAAATATAGCGTAGATCATCCAGTGTGCTATTTTTGTAAGAAATTAAATGTAAATTATATGTAAACAAAAGGAATACTCCGCAAAAATCAAAACCCACGAAAATAACCGAATTCACAGTATTATCTGAAATATCATTATCAGAATCTTTACAAAAAAAAAAAAAAAATGAAATAGTTAGATGTTTCTTTTATTTATAATTTTCTTCATGCTTTTATTTTTTTAAAACATACTCTTACGAGTATCCCAAACAATTATCCTGGATAAGACTGCGGCTGTTGATAAGGATATGATCGCTGCTTGCGCTTCACCCCTCTTTTATCGATTTTTTTCCACATAAACTGATTATTATCTATCCTATTTGAACGTGTCCACACTTAAATACCATTCTTTCTGCTATCTTGGTCTATTTAGTACTTCCTGGTCTGTTAAAATCCTTGCTAACCATTCTTGTATAATAAAATACGACTATATTCTTAAATAGTTCCCAACGATAATAAAATCAATGTAATAGATGTCTTTCACGATGTCTAGAGACATCGCGTGGACCTTTTCAGTCCCATTTGATTGCAATAAGGACAGGATCTAGTTCATGCTATCAATGTTTGCTGAAATCTATCAAAACCTGAATAGGGCGTACTCACATTTAATGCAGATTGTACCGATCAAAGATTGCTCTTTATTGACCAATATCACAAGGATATTTCCAATTTAGATATAATCATCCTAGTTTATCATACTACAAATATATCAGGTAGATATTATGCTTATTTGCAAGTCCATTTGCTGAAAACAAACGAGTTAATAGCCCTATAGTAAAGCACCTTTTCAGTAGCTGTATTTCTGACTTAGTGTCTTAGACATCTTGTTTTCGTCAATAAAGTGCTTACCTACCAATTATTTACAATAAGACTATTATATAATAGGGCCGTCTGATTTGTTTGTACAATTACTTCTCTTGTCAAAATCTTGTAATCGTTGTTTTTGTTTCTGTACTGTGAACATTTATACAGTTATTTATTAAGTACCAAGGTTCCCACTGATTTTGCCTCCTAAAAGGAGTGACACAAGCCCGACGTTGTTGTTGGGGAAAGGTATGATTATGTCAATTGCTTTACTTTAGCGTAACAACAGATGGATATATAGACAGGTAGTATGCAGATTCGTCGCCAGGTATATAGCAATCCTGATACAAATATTGATATATTTCAATGTGTATATTCATGTATCCTCCGAAAGCATTCTTTTACTGAAGCTATCAATTTATAGCCATTTTGACCTATAGAGTGTTGTATGTAGACATTTTATTATATATAATACTTAATCTAGCTAAAGTTGTGTAGGCGTCTGATTCTATAAACGCGTCGACTTAGTTTGCATGTCATAAGAAATCTTGGCAGCTGTCAGATAAGTGAGTGTCGCTCGTTGCGAAGCATATAATTCAAGGAGAGTACACAAAGAAGTATATCTTATTGTAAAGTGTTGGAAAAACTAAGTCCCCCCCCCCCCCCCGTTAACTAATGCTATTCATATACAGGTTTAAGTCAATGTGACATTGAATGATCAGATAGTATATCAGTGTTACGGCGTATATATCATACATATATTTTATTTAGGCAACATACTAAAATACAAATTACATTTGGTATGGAGCTGAAATTTACTACAAGAAGCTGAGTATTGACAGAGGGCGTTGACTCTTTTCATCACTGTTGGCAATCAGATGGATTTGTGACTTTCTTAGTTTGAATGCATTCCATCATATCGCGATAGAAAGAGGCCGAGAATGTTCCGATTGTGACTTTTTCTCCCTCCTCCGCCACATAGTGTCATTTGAAAAATATTGTTAGAAATAAAGTTCTCAATAGCGGCGAATGTTGAAACCGATGTTTGTTTCCCAACAGCACTGAAAAGGTCGAGGCTATTCTGACTGATTATTTCAGTGTGTTCAGTGTGTCGGCGGCAATAAATTGTTATCTAATTATTGCAGTGCAATATTTTTGAACATTGCTTAGTAGCTTCTTTTGCTTCTCTTTTGGTTTCATTCGTATTGATTAAATAGATAAATGAGACTCTTTAAATCGAAACTTGAAAGTTGTTTTAAGTAAAGACAGCGGTCTTTTCCAAACTGCCAAGACGCCTCTATTCGGTTGGTGGATGGTATGGGGAGTAAGAATAGGAGCAACGAAGTGATAAAAAAAATCGAAGGTAATTAAAGATTTTGAGTTATTTACCTCTGTTAAAAGTCACTATTACATATCATTACTACTGACCATATAAAGTATGTTTAATTCCTTTGCCATTCTCTCCCTCTTTCTGTTAGTCCATTTTTTTGTAAGTTGCCCATCATAGGTCCAAGAGAGGGAGAGACAGAAACAGAGAGAGAGAGAGAGAGAGAGAGAGAGAGAGAGAGAGAGAGAGAGAGAGAATGAATAAGATCATATTAAGTAATATGCTTTATTCATTTTGAAAATGCAATTATGCGCTTATTTCTCGTGGTTTTTTTTTTTTTAAAATGCATTTTTGGTCTAGATAGAACAGAAGTGATAATCTGTTGTTGAAACCATAATTGCATGCAGTTTCGTACGACATATGTAAATCACAATATCGTACGACATATGTAAATCACAATATATATATATATATATATATATATATATATATATATATATATATATATATATATATATATATATATATATATATATATATATATATATAATGCGCCTTAATGATCCTGATATAGCATACTAACTACAATGAAACAGTTTAGTTTAATTCACATTTTAAAATGTGTTTAGGTGACTATCCAGTTCGGTTTTGCTTTCTCTTCCTTCTCATTCACGCTTTACCTTGTTTGACGTCGTTGTAACTCATGTGACCTAGTTTACAACGATATGTATTTGTTGTTAATGCTCTCCAGATACAACTTGTCACTGCGTCATGTCATATTACTGTTCACCTGTAAACTGTAACTTTGTGTCAAAATATTACCTGTTATTTTTAGATTAAGGACCATGGTGAGCCTCTCTCATCAGAAGTTCACCTGGTGGTAGTCCTGATGTGGCAGCGTGAAGCGATGGCTGTTTATGCAGGGATTATGGCAGGAATGGTAGAACACAGCCTGGGCTAGCCCTATTATTGATGATGGAATCTAATTAGGATCCGCTCAGGGCGTCATGGGTGGGTACACTGAGATGGTAGACCGATCTGAACGATGTATAGTTCGACATGGCATCCCAGGCCCACGAGAGAGTCCATGGGGTTGATCTCTTTGCACTAGTGATGCAGTGTCCGCAGACTGCAGTGCGCAATGACGCCTCAACCGCCGTCGGGAAGATAACGTAGAAAGCCATTTGTTTTGAGTTCGCCGTGAACATCTGGGTGGTGTGAGAAGCGGTCGGTTTCTGGATGATCAGTAGTTTGGTCGAAATGTGTTGTCAAGTCTATGTTGCCGCCTTGGGAATAGCCATGGACATCTCTCTAATAAACGATCGGTTCAGGGCCTGTACATGGCGTAATGCCGATCAGTTTGAGAGATTTGTTAACTGCTCAGTAGGCGCCAAAGAGCATGTCTTCTCGGCTGGCAAGTTATTTCTCGTTTTCAGGTCAATCGGCTGCGCCCCACGCAACACCCCCTAGCAGACATTTTCACATGTTGCCCAGCTTCGAGTGATCATCGCCTCTGAATGTCAGTTTATAAACCTGTTTGCCAAGTTCTACATTTTTATTATAAGACCCTGAGTCTCGTGCAACGCCGACTCAGAACGTTGTACCCATCGTTCTTCGTTTCTTAGGACTGTCGGGATAGGTAGAACCAAAACAACCACTCTGAGCTTACATTCAGGATTTCGAAAGGCATGAAAAATGTATTTGTTGCGTGATAACCTTTTAGCTATGATGACAGGAATAAGTGAATCAATGAGAACTTAGTTTACAGTTTAGACGTTGCTACTATAATTAGTTTAAAATAGTGGTGAAGAAAGAAGACAGAACAGATAATATGTCCTTTGAATATTTTCAATTTAGAATCCAGTTTCATAGGGGAAAGGAACTGTTATCAAAGCACACATTGGCAGGGTTGATATATTAGCTTCACTGGGTAATATAAGCGCTCCAATCAATATGAACGCAAATAAAGTAGTGAGTTTGGGAAAGTCTACCAATCCTCATTGCGCTGCTGCTAAAATATTTGTCGATGTGCTGTTGTGTCATCCTAAATTCTGTCCTTTTCTCGAACTTTTCTAGTTTCTTCTTCACTTCAGAAAGTGGTAGGCTTCATTTTACATAATCAAACAACAACCCTAGAGCAGCGATCATAAACAGTCCTTATATTTCCATGCACACACAAAAGTGAGGGGGCTGAGCCATCACAATACTGTTTAACTGTTTCGGGAAGCGACGCGGGCAGACCTGATGGTAGTGAGATTGACGTTCCTGTTATAAATGTGTCCTCTACTAAGATAAGGTCTGCTGGTAATTAATTTTATTTATTAGCCCTCGATCCTCCACGCTCTGGTTCCGACTATTTTATTAGAATGGTTCGAACCGGAGTAAGTGGCAGCGTTCCCGTTAATGTTTCGAAGCATATTGAAGAGATTACCTAGACGATTCTAACATGTCCGTTCTCGTCTCACAGTATATTCCTCATTTACCAGCTTGACGCTCCAAGGTAGAGCTCATTACTATTCCCTAAAAGTGATTGGCAATACTGAGGCTCAGCTTAAAGCAGATACTAAGCGGCAACACTCCAGCTCTAAGCAGTAATGACAAGCAGTCAACATTGTGTGCGGGCTCTTCTTGCTGGCTGGGCAACTTACCGACCGACGTTTTAGCGTAAAGTCTAAAAGCACGATCAGATTCGAGACTCCATCTCAAATTTAGTCTCGCGGGCCCTACGAGATTCCTCCGTGTTCATAGATGGCTTCACGATCATTTTTGACAAAAATACTAATTATATTACTCTAAAGTATGAGCTCAAGGCTGCCGATATTACCGTACATGTCGCTATGGCCATCATCGATGCCGAAAAATCCGCAGCTCCTGGACTATGATCGGTCCAAGTGCCACGCCGATCTCGAAAAATAGTTAGGCAAGGGTTTAGTCTAAGATATGTTATCTATTCTTCGTCTATCCTTGACTGATAACACGGTGAGCTGAGAGCTTCGCAGAGCTATGAAAATTAGTTTAAAGGATCGAGGGTCATTTGGGCTGGCCATTTTCGTGTATGGGTCCTAAAACGCATCAATATCTTCCATAAATTTCTCTTACAAGGCGCTAAAGAAACGTCCGTGCATTGTTACTTTGGAAGGAGATTAGATGGCATGTCCAAGATTAAGGCCTGAGTCTCAAAGGTGTTGAATAGTTCTATGTAGTTATCGACCTTGTCACAAATTATCGTAATGCCTTAATCTCTAGACGACTCCTTCCCCACGGAATCTTCCCTGCTTTTTGCTCTAGCTTAACCATTTGATATTAAATTGGTCGTTTACAACAACAAGAAAGGCAAACATCTATACGATGTATCCTTGGTATCAAAAAAAAAAAAACAAAAAACACAACCAACTATTATAAACTGGGAATAACCTTAAAATAGCTCGTACAGTGCGATCATAATCTGCTCAAGTCGGTTAAGTGTCTTAGCACACCTGTCTCTGACTGATAGATTTTACAGAATAATGCGCTAAACTACGTCATGCGCTAGATGTAATCGAAGAAGAAATCAAAGATCGGTGACGTGTTTCTGACCTCGTGAGCACCTTCAAATGCTCTCATTTTCGCTGAATTTGATAAATAAAATGAGTGGAATTTGTCAAATATATAATATTTTTGAAATAATATTTGTGATTTTCAATATATCCTTGCTAAATAATGCTAAACAAAGAGTATAGACTATGAAATCTGAAACAGATGAAAAAACCAGAACATTATAGTATTTTACATACTGATGATAGTTTGGACGGAGTTTACACAGTTAAATAAAACCGAATGTGTGGTAGAAAGATGAAGAAAATCACGAGACAAGATACTATCATCAGCAGCAAGAATCACAAATATGGATCTTTCTTCTTGTTATAAAGTCTGAAATTAATGACAGTCAGATGGTACAAAAGACACAAAAATTTGAATGGAATCATGAATCATCACGATGCACGTAACAAATCCGCCTTGGGACGATCAGTCTGGAATATATCTGCTTACTCTCAAATTTTTTCATACCTTCCATAACACGTCTCGTACCGACCAGTAGTAATAATTTAAACAAGGCTTGACATCTAACTGATATTTTCTCTGATAAGAACTGTTCTATGCCGTCATTTTCATTGGTATGCTAACTTCAGAATTCTGTTGAAAATGCAACCAGCTAACCAATCATCTGACCAAACAGCGCCAGTTCTCTAAATCTAAATCGGTAACAACTTTATAATATATGCATACAAGGAACAGCCTTTTAAAACGTGAGGCTGGTCATGACAGAGAATAATGCTGACGTTTAGCATGCTAGATTAGAGCAAACTGTGATAAAGTACGAGATGGTCTCGATATTTCCATACTGGATTTCAAAGGTGGTATCATGAGCATCAACATAATAATTCCACGGCGACTGATATTGATATGTTCACGTCTACTACCTTTACCTCCTTCAACGGCTATTTTCGTATTTACCTCTTTTGCTGTAACTTGATTATCATCTGTGCCCTGAATAATATTTTTACTACGATTTTGGGTAAATCACAAATTTTGGTTTGCTAAAATCCTTGTTAGCCATTTCTTAACATGCATCAAGTACAAACTACAGTTCCAATCTTAAACTAGTTCCAAAGATAATAAAGCATTGAAAGGTTTTTACAAGGTCGATATACACGCTATACACCTTTGCAGTCAAGTTTGATCGCATGAAGTGCACAAACAGGATTGATGATAACATTTTTTTTTATAAATTCTATCAAAAGCTGGATAAGAGGTACTCTCTCTCTCTCTCTCTGAAGAAGTTAACACCTAAAAATATATTTCCAAGTTGGAGGTGAGATTCAATTTTATTTGGGGAATTTTAGTGTAAAATTGCAACCTTGGATTTGAATTTGTTTCATTTTTTTTCTTCTGTTTTTGCGGAGTTGAAGGATTTCAATTTGCTACACTAAAATGATGACATTGCAGAAAAAATCGGGATCACCCAAAAGTCCGATCTTAAAGTGATTCCCGTCCGAGAGAGAGAGAGAGAGAGAGAGAGAGAGCGCAATATGATTTCCAACTGTGCATGTCCTCCATGTCGTGTCAGATTTAGTACGAGAGAATTGTTAGTAACACCTTGTTTTATCATGCATATTATACCCTTACACGAACTAGTCCAGCTGATTTTTTTTCAACTCAGACACAGTTCAAACAACGTGTCGAGTAATCTCTAATGTCAGTGAAATAGCTGGTCTTTCAACAAAAGACACACGCCTTATTTCTACTATATTTACATTTAAGTCCAATGCATGCCATGTGCGCGCTATCAGCCTGTGTTGGCCCGTTGGTATAGAGACATGTCCTTATGTTTGTTGTATTATGTTTATTTAGAAATAGAGCCCCACAAATCATTTAAATTTTATCTCGACTGACAGTAACGGAGATCGGTCAGGAAGACTGTTAGGATCCCTCCCGCGTTCTTTTTGATTTATTATTGTATGGAAAGAAATAAATCCACGAATACAAATGATGTCTTCGTTGCCTTTATCTTCCTCTTACAAATAAGATGGCATCACGTGCAAGCAAACACAAACATATATGCAAGTGAAAGAGGGGCTTAATAAAAAGTACTGTTTGAAAAATATATATAAAGTTACCAGATAAAAATTGTGTTTTTATGAAAGTAGTATTTCGATTATACATTGCAATTTCTTTTGTCTATTTGTATTTATGACGAAGGTAATGCCAACATAAATATAAAATATGTCTATAGGAAAGGGGCGTCTGGTAATCACAAGCCATCTTACTCCTCATTCAAATACCATACCTTTCTGTAAATTTAGTCTGGTATACTTCGTTCCTCTCAGCATCGCGAATAATATCCACGTCCGTTCTCTTTGAAATTTCATGTCAGCGACTCGAAATGTAGATAATTACTGAATTTGTTTCGTGCACTAATGATTTAAGCATAATTCATATTGACATACAGGAAAACACCATTCATTCGATACCGCTGATAAAGACTGTTATGTGTAAATGTAATGTTCAATATTCGCCTGAGTTCACGAAGAGTTCATATTGAGTCTGCAAAGAAATCCAAGGAAGGAGACTATAATATGGCCGAATATAGCCGAATAAGAAAACTGATTACTCCTTAATAAACACATCGACTCTTCCACAGGTGATTGTGGCATCGAAATATTTGATGTAAACAAACCACTGATTCAGTGTCTATTTAATACGGTGTGCGATTCGAACGGTATTAAAATACTTCGTGCGCAAGACGTATGACTTACTTGTAGCTACATTTAGTGACGCTAACCTGAAAATTCACTGAGCTATAGTCGTGGATATCATTTGCGATGCGGTGTGGAACGAACCATAGGTGTATGATTAAATAATTCGATATTTATTCTTTCTGGGCCACTCGATTTCTTTTTTCATTAAACCTTGTAAGTAGCTTACATTTACTTATGAACCGACCTCTCCAGTGGCCTAAGTGGTTAGAGCGTCCACCCCGGATGCGGGGAATTGTGGGTTCGAACCCCGGCTGAGTCATACCAAAGAATTACAAAAAATGGTACTTGCAGCTGCCTCTCTTGGCACTCAGCATTAAAATGTTAGTGGTAGGCCTGGTCGGTCTGGTGTCAGGATACTGTGACTGGGTGGGACATGAATCCACATGTCTGCGGCATGATACCTCAGTGCTAGACATCACAATAAACTGCAACACTGCAGCCATCGTAGCGATATAACTGAAACGTTTTAAAGCTCATGTAAAAATTACACACACACACACACACACACACACACACACACCATCTGTATTGATTCTATATCTAGAAAGCATCCACTTGAATTAGCTGTCATTGTTGGAGTCGCTGATAATACAAATGCATCAGCATCGTCTTTCTTGGTCTTGTTATCATCTTGCAAAGTGCCAAGTTCATCTGTCACTGATGTATCTAAAGCATTATGATATTTTGACAGAACATCTTGCAAAGAACGTCCCAGTTTGTCAATAGATGAGGTCCCCAGAACATCAATACTGATGGAGATATCATCCTGTCACACAATATATTGTTCCTTAATGATGTTTCTAAAGCATTATTATTATCAGTTTCATAACTCCTTTCAAAGTCTGTCTTACTGGCCATATCAGTGTTACATGGCAATACATTTGAAGATTTACTTCAAGCAGCTGATAAACAATACTTACGGTATTTAATAGCAATATGTTTACTTTTACTGCCAGATATAAACAGTTATAAGGCAAAACATTCTCACTACATGAACTACTTCTAGTACAGCCAATCTATGACTGTATTTTCTCCAGACATGGCATTATCTACATTAATTTTACAACTAGACAGTAATTGGGATCCCATCCACACAATAGTTGCTGTCATTTCTTTTATCCTCCAACACATCAGCTCTAAGAGAGGTTAGTTTTACAATTTTAGTCCAACAAAATACCCCACCCCTGTTTTGCCATGTCAGGCAAAATCGCTGCTCTGCCAACCTCTGTAAATGCAGTTGTTAACCTTGATCTTTCCACACAAGAGATTCTTCCCTCTGTTGGAAGTGATCATGAAATGAAATATGGTTACCAAACCTGAATTTTCTCCTTTATGCAAATAGGCTTTTTGTTATGCTTTCCTTCATTCTTGAAACACTCAATTTTGTTGCATGGACTATTAATAAAGTTATATTTTTTAAAAGTGGTATACTTATTAAAAAGTATGTAGACAGTATTATACTTGTATTTCTGTTCTACAGAAAATGGACAAAAACTTTGAGTATGTATGTATGTATATATGTATGTATGTATGTATATATGTATGTATGTATGTATATATGTATGTATGTATGTATATATGTATGTATGTATGTATAGTACATCTGCAGAATCATGACCACCACATAATTAATTTGATAGTCATAATGGTTAAAGTACAACTTCCTAATAAGTAAATATTCATACTTCCACATAAAAGGTAGACATGTGGTCCTTTCAGATAGGGAAGAAAAATAACGATGTAAAATGACTGAAAAGTATAAATAAAGATAAAGATAAATTAGCAATTAATAAGAAGATAAATGGTACAAAAGACACAATCCTCAAAATACATGTACTTGGCATTTAAGGTTGAAGACATTATACCATGATCTTTGCAGACATGTGGAATCAGAATACATAAACAATGAATATATACCGTAAATTCAGAAATACATAAATAACGAACATAAACAGCAAATTCATGAATAACTCCGCCACCAACATACACCTTGGTGAAACTGAAAGTTCACAATAATGAATTCTGACTGTGACCAATTAGACACAACTGTAAAGGTACTGGGGAGACTGAATTTCATTGCCCCATCTCAAAGGCATTAGAGGAAATGTACATACAAAGATAAAGATATTCATCAATGACATTGACCTAAAAAGATAAATCCTTGACAGATACATGAGATGCCATCAAACAAAGAATCATAAGTGTAACAGGGATGATCCCTGTTCATCGAACACCATTATGATTTGAAGCAAAAACTAAGAAAACCTTTACAATATTGAGCTTTGATGTTTACCTTGATGATAAAACCCAAATATGTAATGCAACATACCTTTTTATTACTATATATAATTGCAAACTTCATCAATTATCTTAAACGGCTCTAAAGTAAATGCTCTCTGTCTGTCTGTCTGTCTCTGTCTCTGTCTCTCTCCTAATATTCAGCAATCATTTTCAACATACAAATATAATTCTTAATTGAAATTGTACTTATTATAATGTTTTCAGTATACCCTAATAATGTATTATAACAGAAACAAATCTCACAGAGAGTGAATTATAAGGTTACAGATGAATCAGCAGTCAACTTGTTTTACATTTCACAGGTATTCTCCAATTTTCAAATATGTCATATCATATAATTATCGAGCGATTCAATGTGTCACATATTATTCAAACTTGCTTACTAAATGGCAAAATAACTTAGCTCATTCAAGCTAAAATAATATTCAACATGCTCTAAATTATGAAATACATTTTTTCTAATATCTTTCAAGCATAGTACAAAAGCAGAAAGAAGATTATTTCATCCTCTACTTTGTTAACACAAAATTCATCCCTTGGGATAATAGGTGTTTGATAATGGTCAATTTGAATTTGTACCGTAGGTATAAATCCCTGGAACAACAGTTGTGAAATTCGAAATTTCATATTTCAGTTGCTTTTTATTTTAGAAACAGTACATTGTGCCTGGAATATTGAGGCCTTGATACTTATTATTTAATTAGCAGAAAGAATGGTCAACATTGTCTTTGGAGTTAGTGAACAGTTGGAATTGGAATACATAAACAACAATCATTGTTATGTATATTTAATTTGCATTGTTTGTTGGCTTTTCTCCATGATTGTATGTTATGTATATCTATATTATGTGATTGATCTTGGTCAGTAGATGAATTAAGGGTCTACCTGACAAGTGACATTTATTTTTGTGAACAACAGACTGCATATCTATTTGTCTATTATTATAAATTCAATATTCAGATAATTATTAGCATGTTTACTTGTATCAGAGTTTAGGAAAATTAGTTTTTCGCTTGGAAATTCATGATCTGGTTGACAACTTAACATTTTATAGAAAGGATGTTTACCCTCAACCTGGTTCTGTTATTGTGTCATAGCTTTTCCTATTAATGCTGTTTACTTCAAAATTTCAGTCTTATTGTTGTACTCAATTTTTAATTTGATAGGATTTATTTCTTTAAATTAGTGTTCAATATTTACAGAAAAAAAAAACTATTTTGCGCTTAACGTGAATTCATTCCGGGACATTTTTGATTATAACATTGTAATACATCACGATTGTTGGCACATTAGCACATTCGAGGCTATTAGCACATCAGTACGTTCAGTATTGGAATTTATTCAGATCACCACTTGAATTCATTTGGAACTCAATACATTTGACTTGTGATAGAACTTTTAGGATTATTTGGGATTTAATCACAATACTGTAAGTTCTTTGCAATAATAATAATAATTTATATCTTAGCTACTTGTGTCATACGTCTATAATGATGAAAAGGATATGATATAATTAAGAATAAGTAAATTATGTGAAAATGTTTAACAACAATCAAGTTCTATTGCCAATTGTGCTAACAAGGCTTTCATCCCAAAAATCCCAAGTCCAAATGTTAAACTAATATGTTCAAAACATTGTTGAAGAATTGCATAATATTCTAAAAATGTAATCAGTTCATTTATTTATAACCATGATAACATGTCCAAAGTTTTATGATTGCAATTATTTTTATCTTTTGTGCCATTGTGCTAAATTGAATTCAGGATGGACATACAAACAAACACAAATTATAACAAAGACACATACTGATGGACATAAGCAACTGGCCATTTATGCTATTGAACAGAGGGTGAAGCTAATAAAAACGAACATGACATTGGAATAATCACATAATCCTGACCTTTTTTTAAACATGTTGATAACTAGTTAGTTCATTATATGAACTTGTGGAAAGCAGTAACATGCTGATGTCTAGTAATTTTGTCGTCAAGTCAGAAAACGTTATTTTATTCTTCTCATCCTCTCTCTCTCTCTCATGATCAGATATTAAAGAATTTATAAAGGCCCCATTGGTTGCTAAAAACCTGCTGTGCACCTGTCTTTTACCACCACCACCAACTTACTAAGCAAGCATGGACCACGGTTCCCACATAATTATTTGGGGGTGGAGCAGACATGTAGTGGTCAGCTCTTAAGTTTTACAGATGTAGTTCAAGTAATGTTTAATGAGGGGGTAAGTGCCACTTCTTGCCTTCCCCCAGGTGCGGGCGTCCATGATATGGACTCGAAATTACCAAATTACACAGTAGGGATGGTATGAACAGTATGGTGAATGCTCATCGTCTTTAATCTATAATCAACTAATACATCTGCGTCATCCTACAATTAAATTTTAATTATCTTAATATATTGGAACAGATTATCATCACCTACCATGATGGCTTCGAAGTGTCAATTTTGTTACTTCTGGAAACAATTTTGCTGCACATAGATGAAATAATAATAATAATAATAATAATAATAATAATAATAATAATAATAATAATAAACAACTCTTTTGAGAGGTTTTTCAGGCAAATTAATGCCAGTAATGAGTTCAAATTTTTTTAAGAATAAGTAGAAAACTTATGTGAAAATGTTAGGAAATGTCAGGAGGTGTCTGCTAATAGAGGTAAGAATTTTTGCAATCAAAAGTTCAACGTCACAAGAATATTTATATAAGCAGTTGAAAGATTGCTGTATCATCTTGATAATCTAAACAGTTTATTTACTTATAACGATGATAAAGTGCATTTATTTGTATGATTCTTAGTTGCATAATTTTTTTTGCCATTGTGCTAAAATAGATTTGGAATGGTCATACAATAGTACAGATAAAATAGATTTGGAATGGTCATACAATAGTACAGATAAAATAGATTTGGAATGGTCATACAATAGTACAGATAAAATAACAGATAAGTGATCTGATGGATACGATAAAAAATGGTCCTTTCTGCTCTTGCAGTGGTGGCATAAAAACACTGACATGAAATAATTGTATTTTTCAACGTTAATAATACTCCTGCTTTCCCAAATTGTCCTGTTTGAATTTTTGGCACATTTGCGCAAATCAACTTTCACTGATGTACAAAACCGTTTGATATTTGCTAATGAAAGGTTTTAGCTTGGATTATATACGTATTGAGATTCCCATCTTATAACAATATTTGTAGTTCTTTTATTATATACATATTAGTTATTTGATATAATTTAAAAGTATATTATGTGGTCAGTACAGTGTAATTCCAACTGTTTATTTGGTTACTTGCTTTGATGAACATAAAGTTATTTTTAAATGGGCCAGCAATATATTTTTCTTTATAGCTATCTTTTTTGTTGTCATTTTAATGTACTGTTCATTAGTATCCTACTTTGTAACTATGGTTATAACCTAAACCCAGTCTGAAAACATGTTTAAATCATTATGATATTATGTACTTTAATGTACAATGTTCAAAATGTAGAATTAATTTTATAGACTGAGGAGCATAGTTGGTAAAATGTAGGACTCTTAATCCAAGTTTTGCAGGTTTGATACCTGCCTATGCCATCCTGAGTCATCTGTCTCGGTGTGTCATAGGGAAAAAACTTACCGATAGCTCCATTTTCTTAAGCATGATATAGTCAATAATGTGTTGAAAGTAAAGAAAGTTTTTACTAGGAAATGTGAACAAGTCTGATCTAAACATACAAGAGGTTACTCATTACTAACATCTGGGTATTGTCTTGGCTAATGATTCCTCATAGTACACACATATTCAATATGATATGTGTTTGTCTTCTGATAAAACCTGGGAGGAATTTCAAATATTTAAAAAGTTTTAAATTCAAATCAGATTGATTGTCTTTGGAAGATGTACACAATTGTTATATTTTATAAAGTTTTGGGTGAAATACATTCTCAGTGTGTTGCACTTTGGACTTCTAATGACTTGATGGACAGAAGGATTATTATATTAAAATACAGATGTACAAATTTGTTTAATGAAAGAAATAGTCTTCCTTGGAAAATATGGAGATTTTCAAACCAAGTTATCAGTGTGTGTCTGTGGCATCGATTTTCTTGTTTCATTGTTTTTATTTTTATTTGCATTCAATATCCAGAATGCTTCTATTAGCATACATTTCATGAATTCTGTATTATTCTATGAACACTTTTAATCAAATTTTTAACCATGTATGTGTATCGTTTTTGAGATACTATTAGAGTGACATTTGCATGTATGCATAATAGAGCTATGGCTGCATAGGGTAATAAATTCTTTAACTGATGAACCATAATATATTAACAGAAACTAAATGGTGAGATCAGAAGATTTCTGTTCAAAACTTTGTATGCATCACATATTTAAACTACATTAAAAATATTTATACAGTAGAATCAGATTGAATTTTTATTTTACATATTTTCATATAATTTGTACACAATAATACATTTTGATAGAGAGGTAGTCAATGATATTTGTACACAACTGACAAGACACAAACTTAAACCATTTTCCCCAGAAATTTCTGACATCAGAACTATATGTGGGAAAAGACTTTTGCCATTAAAAAAAAACCAAACCAAAAATAAACTGCAATTTTTTTTTAGAAAAGTTGTCTTTGAAGTCATTGTGAACAAGAATTATCAAGCAGAAAATAAAGCCAGATATAAGTGAACTTGACAATGAAATGCTGGCCACAGTGATAAGACAGGACATGTCATAAAAGAACTCTCTGTTATATGATATCAATGTAGGTACAATAATGAGTTCATGAAAACAAGAGGTAAATTTTGCTTTCCTTGTTATTTTAAGTAACTGTTCTTAAAGTCTTCTTTGATAATATTGACCCTAGAAGCCAGATCTTAGTGGATGATTTCTGCTTCTTGTTTTTGTTAGTTTTGTCAGCAATTTGTAACATATTATTGACTATATCATACCAAGGAAATGAGAGTGAAATACTTTTCCCAAGGATAAACTGAAGCAATTGGCCCAATGCTCGCCTGAGTGGTTTTCAAAGTGTGAGTGTTAGGATGATGAGTCTGATTTCCTATCAACTGAGCCACCACAACTCCCTTTACTGGGTGGAAGTGTATACCTACCTATCTACCTACCTACCTACCTACATACAAACATACATACATACATACTTACATCCATACACACACATACATACATGCATACATACATACATACATACATACATACATATATACATAAATACATATATACATACATACATATATATATATACATACATACATACATACATACAGACATACATACATATATACATACATACTGTTATGTATATTTAATTTAATTGTTTGTTAGTTTTAATTTTAAAAAAAATTAAATTACATGTTTTTGTACAGTAACTTTATTTACTGGATTTGATACTCTCAAGACTTTCAGTTAAGTTCTGTTTGACCTGACTTTATTATTTCATTGATAAACACCTAAAAATAGAAAACACTGTATCTAGTTTCTGAACTTGTTTTAGAGTCAGTGACAGTTTTCATAAACAACTTTTTTCTTATCTTTCTCATAGTAAGAATTGTTAAGTTGAATCAAAGTCATACCTGGAGGACGTGACAATTAGTATAACAAACTTCTAGTTTTTCTAGAAGATTGACCCTCATCCGGGAATCTGTTCTGCATCTTAAATTAGTGTATAACCGTTGTCTTAATAGAAGATTGTTAGTCGCGCTTAAAACACTTGATACGTCAAGTTACATTATGTTGTGACCAGTTTGAGTTGAAATTTTATTTTATTGAATTTTTAGTAACTCTTTTCCCTAGAAATACATAAGTACTCCTACAATATTCTTGGAGAAAGACATTCACTGAAATTTATACAGAATTCAAAACTGGAATAAAATGTTCTGTGATTCAATAAAGAACTGTTGACACAACAGCACTTTGAAGGTTACAACAGAC
Source organism: Megalonaias nervosa (assembly GCA_016617855.1). Taxonomy (NCBI): domain Eukaryota; kingdom Metazoa; phylum Mollusca; class Bivalvia; order Unionida; family Unionidae; genus Megalonaias; species Megalonaias nervosa. Next base: position 80,962 of record JAECUM010001981.1, read on the forward strand.
GTCATCGCCTTCCATTTTGGATTTTATTGGGATTCGAACTCAGATTCATTCAGGTCTATTTAATACTAGGACTTCTAGTTTTTATTTCTTGGATTATTTTTGGATTTGATTCGTAAAACCGTAAGTTCTTTTTCCTCATTTTTCACTTGGTATTCTAGGGAAATAAATTATTTGTTAAATTGTACAAAGCTTGTTGTCTTCCCTCTTTTCTGTTCCTTTTTGTAAGAGCCTAGACTCTTAACAGAAAATTGGGCGCTACTCCTTGGGATATACGAATGTATGCTGTAATATTTCAGAACACTGTGTGTTTTGAAATTTACATTCGCCTAGTTTTTGAATTTGTTTAAGTCCCAAGCATTATTTCACATTTCAGAGATCTTGAGTGAAATCAACAGACTTTTTACAATGTCCTCAAAAGTGCAGATCTTTCTGTGAAATCCTACCCAGGAACAGTTAGACTTCTTGAGAAAAAGACGGACTGCTTCTTCAGCTTGCCAGAAAATATGATCTTTCTGCATCAAAAGCGTCTTTAACAAAACAAGAAATTAAAAACATTTTGGTCTAGTATTTGGTGGAACAGAATGTTTCGGATGAAAGTGCCTGCTTTCGATCAGTAAGTCTGTATCAGACTCTGACATAAAAATAAAGGAATTGAACTTAAAATACAAGATCGAATTAGACTTAAGAAAGCTTGAACATCATACAAAAGAAAAACAATTGCTATTGGAGAAGGAGAGGAGAGGAGAGAGAGAGAGAGAGAGAGAGAGAGAGAGAGAGAGAGAGAGAGAGAGAGAGAGAGAGAGAGAAATAAATGCAGTTACAGTTACAGAATGAGGAGAGAAAGAGAGAGACAGATGCAAATTCAAATGCAAAGAGAGAAGGAAGAAAGGGAATATCAATTTAGATTAAGAGAATTAGAGCTGGCAAGTGAAAAGCACATTCCCACTTTACATACAAATCCAAGTTTTGATGTTACTAAGAATATTAGGTTAGTGCCCCCTTTTAGAGAAAAAGAAGTAGAGAAATATTTTCTTCAGCTTGAAAAAAAAATTGCTAAAAATTTGAAATAGCCAAGGGAGCATTGGGCTCTATAAATAGAATGTGTATTTACTGGTAAAGCTAGTGATATTTACAATTCACTGTCACATCAGCAAAGTGCTGACTATGATCTGGTGAAGGAATACATCTTAAAGGGTTATGAATTAGTCCCTGAGGCTTATCGGCAAAAATTCAGGAACTATAAAAATGAAGGTAGACGAACACATGTTGAATTTGCAAGAGAAAAAGAGCAGTTATTTGATAGATGGTGCTTAGCCAAGAAAGTTGATCAATATTACGAAAATCTCAGACAACTTGTATTACTTGAAGAGTTCAAGATCTGTATCCATAGTGATCTTAAGACTTATCTTGATGATCATAAGGTCGAAACCTTGGACAATGCTGCTCGTACTGCTGACGACTATTTCTTAGCTGATAAAGTTTCTTTTGTAGGCAAGTCTTCCACTCAGCAGTCTTCTGGTAAAAAAGTATTTCAGCCTAATACGAACCCTTCTAAATTTCAATCTGACACATCATTTAGGAATCAAATTTCTGATAAACTTGATCAAAAATTATTATCTCTTCCTACTTGTATCTATTGCAAGAGGAAAGTAGACGTTATTTCTGATTGCTTCAAATAGAAAAATAAGTATCAGAATCAAGACAGACCTATTCCAAAGGCTCTTATTTCTAACAGGTCAAGATCACGGTCATGTATTGAAAGCAATACATTTGTTGGGTCTAATAAACCGCAGTCTGATTTTATTATGGAGAATTTATGAACCACTCATGCCGAATGGTTCTACATCACTCTTGGACGATTCAGCCAACGCTGTCCCAATTAAGATTTTAAGAGGCACAGAAGCTTCTCAGAGTCTTTTATTATCAGGTACTTTGCCTTTATCTGAGAAGTCTTCTTCTAATGAGAATGTTCTTATTCAGAGAGTAGAGTCCGGCTCTGTTAACGTTCCTCTCCATTCTCTAAATTTGTCATCAGACTTAAAGTCTCAGGACCCGTGACAGTGGGAATAGTGGGTTCTTTACCCGTTAAGGGCATTCATTTATTACTAGGCAATGACCTAGCTGGAGATACGGTTGTGGTTAATCCACTTGTAATTGACAAGCCTTGTTTGGATCAGAAAGTGGATCCTATTGATAACGAACTCCCTGATTTATACCCAGTGAGCACAGCTAGTAGAGCTATGCCAAAGAAAACTCTTGAGAATGATGTTGATCAGGAAAGTATTACTTTAGCTGACACGTGTATTGGTCAGGCTTTTGATGAGGTCACTTTCACTCCTTGTTTGGATCAATCAAAAGATATTGATAACAGTGATCTCTTTTAACTACTCATTCTCTTTATTCTAATCAAGGTGACAAACGGCAATCACTTGTCGTCGAACAGGAAAAAGATCCTGAGATCTCCTGTTTGTTTCAAAGGGCCATTAGTGAAACTGAAGCCACTGAAGTACCTGTCTGTTATTTCATTAAAAATGGAATTCTTATGAGAAAATGGAGACCTCCCGAGGTACCTGTTGGTGACGAGTGGTCAGTGAACTAACAAACTGTAGTTCCAAAATCCTACAGACAGGAAATTCTTAGCTCTGGCCCCTGAAACTCCCTTGGCAGGTCATTTAGGTCTTAATAAGACTTATCAAAAGATCCTGAATCACTTCTATTGGTCAAAAATTAAAAGTGATGTTTGGAAATACTGCAGATTTTCTCATACTAGTCAAATGGTAGGAAAACCCAATCACTAAATACCTAAGGCTCATCTGCAACCCATTCCTGCATTTGACGAACCATTTAGCAGAATAATGGTTGATTGTGTCGGTACCTTACCTAAGAGAGTCAGGTAAGCAATACTTGTTGACCATAATGTGCGCGTCAACAAGATTCCCACACGCAGTTCCTTTGAGGTATATTAAAACTAAAACAATAGTAAAACCTCTGATAAAGTTTTTTTTTTATACTCACTTTGGCCTTCTCAAATCTGTCCAATCTGACCAAGGGCCAAGTTTTACGTCTGGGATTTTCCAGCCAGTTATGCTTGAATTTGGCATACAGCAATTCACGTCAAGAGTGAAATTATGGTTTGACAGAACTACAATGGAGAGAACGTTTGAGTATGGTGATAGAGTTCTATCTCTTTTGTTCATTCATCAAAATTTTCTTCAGATTAGGTATTATGGCCCTTACAAAGTTGAGAAGAAAATGAATGAGTTAAATGATAATAATAGTACTCCTGGGTTAGAAATAAATTGAAGGAGTATTATTATGTTGAGAGAGATAGCCAGGTTAATCATGCAATTAATTTAGCTGTACCTGTCCCACTCAGTAAGGATTTAAGTGAAGGAATGCAATTGGACACTATTGATTTAGGAGCGACAAATCTTCGGAATTCAGAAAGTATGAATAATCTGGACCAGAAACTTTCACATTTGCAACAACAAGAAAGGAATGAACTTAAACAGTTATTATTTGAATATGAGCACTTATTTCCATATGTTCCTACAAGAACAAACAAAATTTACCATGACGTTGAAATTGTAAATTCCAAACCTGTGAAACAACACCCGTGCAGGTTCAACCCTCTCAAACAGGAATATTTGAAAAAAGAAATTCAGTATTTACTGGAAAATGATTTCATAGAACCGAGTAAAAGTGACTGGAGTTCACCATGTACACTTGTTCCGAAACCAGTTAAAACATTCCGCATGTGCACGGATTATAGAAAAGTGAACAGTGTGTCTAAAACAGATTCATTTAAATTACCAAAAATCAATGACTGCATTGATAAAATTGGAAATGCAAAGTGTGTTACCAGAGTTGACCTTCTGAAAGAATTTTGGCAAATTCCACTGACGGAAAGGACAAAGGATATTTCGGCATTCGTGACTCCAGATGGACTTTATCAATATAAAGTGATGCCGTTTGGGATGAAAAGTTCGCCAAGTAGTTTCCAACGTTTAATGAATATAATTACCTCTAGTCTAGATAATTGTGATGCTTACATCGATGATGTCATCATCTACAACGACACATGGAAATAACATTTAGCAACAATTCGGAAATTCTTTGACAGACTCACTGATGCAAGTTTGGCAATTAATTTATCCAAAAGTGAGTTCTGCAATGCTTATGTAACATTTCTAGGACATAACGTGGGACATGGATAAGTTAAACCTATAGATGCTAAGGTCTAGGTTATCTCTGAATTCCCTGTGCCTGTGAGTAAAAAGCAAATGATGCGATTTTTAGGTATGGCTGGATACTATCGGAAATTTTGTTCCATTTGTGTCTATAATTGCTGAACCCCTGACAGATTTATTGAGCAAGAAAACCAAGTTTAATTGGACTGAAGAAATGGAGGAGGGTTTTGATAAGTTAACGGCGGTACTTAAGAGTGCACCAGTTCTTACAGCTCCAAGTTTCAGTCAATCATTTAAACTGTCTGTTGATGCAAGTGACATTGGGGTTGGAGCAATACTGATTCAAGATGATAAAAAAAGGTGTTGATCATCCAGTGTGCTATGTTTCTAAGAAATCAAATAAGCACCAAATAAATTATCCAACAATTGAGAAGGAATGTTTGGCTTTGATATTGGCATTACATTTTGAAGTTTACATTAGATCAGCTCCTTCTCCGATGATTATGTTTAGTGATCACAACCCCCTGACTTTCATGGGAAGATGAAAAGCAAAAATCAGAGATTACTAAGGTGGAATTTGTTGTTACAGAAATATAATATTGACATCAGGCATATCAAAGGAGAAGATAATTTAATAGCAGATGCTCTTTCCGGCGTGTAGAAATATATTGTTTCATGAATACTTTGTATCATTCATATTATTTCTTCTTATATTATTTCTTTTATAAACCTCATGTATATTTCATCTGTGGTAAAAATAAAGCTTTGTTATATAAATCTTTCTCTTTCTTTTATGGGGGTGGGGGGTGGGGTGTTATGAATATTTAATTATTTTCTTTGTTTCTTAGTTTAAATTTTTAAAATTCCATTACGTGTTATTTTAAAGTATCTTTATTTACTGGATTTGACATTGTCCAGAATTTCAGTTCAGTTTCTATTGAACGTGACTTTTTATTTCTTTGATAAACACCTAATAATAGAAACACTGTATCTAGTTTCTGACCTTGTTTTAGAGCCAGTGACAGTTTTTTTTAAACAACTTTTTTTTTTTGTTTATCTTTCTCTTAGTAAGAATTGTTAAGTTGAACCAAGGTCATACCTGGACGACGTGGCAAATAGCATAACAAACTTCTATTTTTTTCTAGAAGATTGACCCTCATCCGGGAATCTTTTGTGCGTCTTAAATTAGTGTATAACTGTTGTTTTAATAGAAGATTGTTAGTCGCGCTTAAAACACTTGAGACGTCAAGTTACATTATGTTGTGACCAGTTTGAGTTGAAATTTTATTTGATTGAATTTCTAGTAACTCTTTTCTCTAGAAATACATAAGTACTCTTACAATATTCTTGGAAAAAGACATTCACTGAAATTTATACGGAATTCAAAAGAGGAATATTTTCTGTGATTCAACAAAGAACTGTTAACATAACAGCACTTTGAAGGTTACAACAGACGTCATCGCCTTCCATTGTGGATTTCATCGGGATTCGAACTCATATTTGTTAAGTATGTTTTAATACTGGGTCTTCTATTTTTTAATTATTGGATTATTTTTGGATATGATTCCTAAATTCGTAAGTTCCTTTTCCTCATTTTTCACTTGTTATTCTAGGAAAATAATTTATTTGTTAAATTGTACAAAGCTTGTTGTCTTCCCTCTTTTCTGTTCCTTTTTGTAATAGCCTAGTCTCGTTACAATACGTACGTACCTGCATGCATGCATGCATACATTCATGCATACGTACGTCCGTACGTAAGTACGTAGGTATGTACATACCTTCTTACCTACCTTCCTCTCTTTCTACCTACCTACCTACATACATACATACATAGATAAATACACGCATTCATACATACATACTTTACTCTTGTTACATGTATTCTCGTATAAAAGTAACAAAAGAAAAGAGTGAAGCCAGCAAGCTTTGCAAATTTAACAAATCTGATTTATTTCCCTAGAAAACAACGTAAAAAAATAGAAAATATGACTTACGGTTTGTGAATATAATCCCAAATTTAATCATAAGATTGAAAAATATAACTCCTATCACTAAACAGTTCTAATTGAATCCGGGTTCGAATCTCGATGAAATTCCAATATGGAGACGATGACGTCAGATGATGTCGTATAATGATATTAACAGATCCGCTATTGAATCACAGTTTATAATGTTGCCGTTTAAAATTCCGGAATAAATTTCCACTGAATGTCTTTCTCCCAGAACATTTATAAATATGAAGCACTTGTAGTTTTCTAGAGAATGAATTATTAAATTCCAGAAAATAAATGAACTGCAAAACAATCTGAAATCAACAATTGAAACCTCTTGAGCGCTCAAGGTTTAAAATACGACTGCGCAATTTTCACTGAGACACGAATATTAAACCCAACTAAAATGTCATGTCAGTCCCGTGTGGTGGGTCACGTGGTCTCTTAACATGGAACAGCGCAATAAAAAAATGACAATTCGCACGTAGGCAAGAATTGCCCTATCTAAAAATCAAATTCTCACGCTGGAATAATAAAAAAAGAAAGACTGTTTACAGTTTATCTAACACGTGAGACGAAATGACCTTGGTAATAGCCAATCGTTTTAACTCGATGTTTACAAAATCTATGAACCAAAGTGAGCTAAACATAGTGCTGAAGAAATGCTTTTACGTCCTAAAAAGAGTGAATTTACTGGGAAAAATATCAAATCCCGTGAAAATAATCATTACAATAAAATGTATTGAAACAAAAATAAAAAAATAAAAAATTTAAAACTAACACACAAGTAATTAAAGTACATATATGTAACACTATGCAGAGCTAAAACAAACATATACTTTCAAGAATGATAAAGATAAAATACTGTGAATTTATTTACTTGGAATTTTAAAATAGCAAGTTCAAGTAAAAAATATTAATAAATGTGTAAAATAAAAGCAAGGAGGTTGTAATGGCGTGAACATCTAATTGGGTCACAACATATCAATACATATTTATGTATTTACGTGTTACTTGTCTTCCCCAAATATTTTTAGTTAATTGTGATAAAATTTTTTTCTTCTTAGAGAAGTGCGAATGTAGAGGAAAATGGAGCTCCAAGCATAAGTGGGAGACAGAAGACAATATTTTTGTTTCGAAAGACATCTCTATTTTGATGACAGAAAAAAAGATACTACAGATATCTGCAGCAGTGGTCTGACAACAGGTAAAGGTACGATTTCCATGTTATGATATTTCAATAAGTTGATTTAATCCTTTCTTTCAATTTGATAGGTTTTTGGTTGGGGTTTATTAACCTTCATATAAAGTAATTTCCAAAAACAAAACTGAGAAAGAATAGGCTAACATTAAATGAGTAAATTGCTTTCTTTTAAATGAGGATGAATATTTTATATTAGATTTTCCAAGTCGTATTCATTTAGCATTTTAAAACATAATTCTAAACAGTATATTTGATTAGGTCTATAATTTATGTATGTACAATGTATTGACTATAACTGGGCTGCAAATTGTGCTTAAAATCAATAATGCCATTATAGATAAAATTAAATATGCTTTCATAGCATTTTATATATGAACTTGTTGTAGTGTGAGATTAGTAACACAAAGGAGGCCAAAGCTGACCTCCTACCATTCATTTGTCTCACTTTAGTAAAAAAGACAAATAACTGCATTTATATTCTCTTATAATTCCGTTAACTATAAATGCTATTATTCAATCCAGACGAAAGATGAAAAAAATTATATTAAGAATATGTGTATATGTGCCATAAATGTGCAAGTTGTTCACTTGTACCTTTTCTGTTTGACAAAGTCCTCAGATGTATTATTCAAATGTGTTTTAAGGGACCATTTAACCTGTCCTATATGCTATGAAGTGTGTATTTCTTACAAGGCACATGCTTGACTATTTCATCTTCACAGTTGCTATGTAGTTGGTTGTCATATTCATGGTCTTAAGGATGACAAACTTGATGTATGAATGACATATTTCTCGTTTCCAGATGTGATTTCAAAATAAAGTCCATTTCTAGTCGCATTTAAGATGACTAACTGTTGGGACCAGCAATTTACCTTAAATTTAATGAAGTTTGTGACGTGTTTGAAACGTTATCATACAAGCTTCATGTTTTTTCTATATGTATCAAAAATGTACTAATATGATTTTTAATATTCTATTATTGTGGTAACAAAGTCAATGGAAGACTTATAAAGACACATAATAAAGGTAAACAGTAGTTAGGAATTCTTACCTGCTGTCCACTCATACATACACTCATGCTGGTGGATGAAAGGATTTATAGTAACTAACTACATAATGTCAAGTTATAATGGTAAACGTTTATATTGTTATACATGGTGATAGTAGAGGCTTCAACAGCTGTTTATAAAATTGTAAATTGAAATATCTATACATTATATTAAAATATAATATTACTACAAGGAGTTTGATTTACTGTCTTATATACACTTTCAGTTTTATGTAACTATCTTGTTAAACTGAGTTTGGAGATCTGCATTTTAGTAATATTATTGTGAGTCAGATAAAGTCTGACAAAGTTGTATCTGATTTGTAGTAATATAACAACATTACAACTAACTCATTTCATCAGATTTATAAAACCAATTTATTCACAACAAATATAGACCTGTACAAATAAATGTTTCATACATGCTGTGCGAGAAAAATAAAGGCTGCATGAGTATACAGTACTATTTAAATGTATTTTGGCTCTCTCTCTATGGGGGCTACAGATGAGCTAGAATCTGAACGAAACACAGGATTATGATTATTTCCAATCTGTGATAGGCTGATCCCAGATTACTTAAATCTATGCTAGGCTGATCACAGCGTGAAGAAATTATTCTGATTTTAAAATTGCATGCATCCTAACAAAGTCTAATCACCTGAGCTGACCACAACGAGGCAATATAGTAATATTCTCACATTCATGTATGTGTATGATTGTATTTTCCACTTTAGAATACCAGTGCAAAATTGCTTGCTGATGCCTCACACCTGATCTTTGTCATAACGTCTGAATATTTTGACAATTTACTGGGATCATAGTGCACACAAAATATCAAACACTTCCTTGCTTGCATCATCACGTGAAAATTGTTTATTCCAAATATCACGCTAACATTAATTGAAACATATGTACATACTATATCGAGTAGTGGTTTAAGTAATGTGTCCCACAAACATGTTTCACACTGATCGATCTGGCTACATGAATAGTCCAATACTGAGTTGAAAAAGCTGTTGTAATTGCTTTTTGCTTAAAAAAAATGATATTCTCAGTTTTTTCTTCTGAATTTTAAATTAATTCTAGCTCAAAGTTGAATCGAGAACTCTTATTATTTGTTTGTCTATCTTGATTAATCTTATCAATAAAAGTGGACTACGTCTTGTGATCTGTTCATATCTGTATCGCTGTACCAGCTACATTCAGTACACAAGTCATACACTACCGGTATTGTTCCTTGAAACCCGAAATGTTTTTAAATGTCACTGACAGTTTACACTGAATATTTCAGTGTAAATCTAACTTGTTATGCTCTGTCTTAAGGTAAGGAAATTTTCAGTGGTTGGTTTTGCAACTTGAAAGTTACAGCAGTATTCACAGTATACCTTTCTGACTTAGACTCTCCTTTTTAGCACAGAAATGTGAGAAAGAGAATCCATCATTATGCTTTAAAATAGGATTGAAAATTCCATCTTTGGGATTACAAATTTACATCAAACACTGAGCACATCCTTGTGTATGACTTACAATTCTAAGCTTTGAATGGAATTTTCCTATTCTACAGAAAGGTCATATAATGGGTTCTATCATTACCACATTGCGCGTGGAGATAGGCAATGTCGACTTGGAAGGTAGTCACAGCTGATAATCAGTTGATATTACTATATGTGTGTCATTTGGATTTTTAATGTTGATTTAACAATTTGTCAGTCATATCGCTACGACGTCTACAGATTGGCAGTTTGTAGTGATGTCTAGCCCTGGGGCATCATGCTGCAGACATGTAGCATGATATCCCACCCAGTCACATTATCTTGATACCTGGCCGACCAGTCCTAACACTAGTCTTTTAATGCTGAACGCCTAGCGAGGCAGCTGTTAGCACTATTTTTTTTAAAATAAATGTCTGGTATGACTCAGCCAGGGTTTGAACCTGTGACCTCCTGCATCTGAGCCGGACACTCTAACTACATTGGCCACCCGAATGATGAAGGTATTTTCATGTAGTAACGATAATTAATATTAAGTACAAAGTTAAAGTCGTTTAAGAAAGACAACACTGAATTTTCTTTTATATTCTGGAAGCAGAATGAGGCATAGCTGTAATAATCTTACTGCATCATGTTATTTAAATGACAAAATTAATGTTAGACTGGTACCATGGAAATAGGGTAATGTTACCGCATGTTTTTGGGGGATTAACAATGTAGTATTATTACTACATCAGGTTTTGCACATCCAAAAATCAATGTCACCTGGAATTAGGGTAATGTTAATTCATGGGTTCTGTGAGAAACAGTGAAGTATTAGTACAACATCAGGTTTTGGAGATCATAAAATAAATGTCTGGGAATAGGGTAATGTTGTGACATGTGTCTGAGGGATAAGCTATGTGGAATTGTTACTACATCAGGTTTTGGAGATCACAAATTCAGTGCTTGGAAATAGGGCAATGTTGTTACATGTGTCTGAGGGATAAGCTATGTGGAATTGTTACTACATCAGGTTTTGGAGATCACAAATTCAGTGCTTGGAAATAGGGTAATGTTGTTACATGTGTCTGAGGGATAAGATATGTGGAATTGTTACTACATCAGGTTTTTGTAGATCACAAATTCAGTGCTTGGAAATAGGGTAATGTTGTTACATGTGTCTGAGGGATAAGCTATGTGGAATTGTTACTACATCAGGTTTTGGAGATCACAAATTCAGTGCTTGGAAATGGAGTAATGTTACTATATGGGTTTAGGGGATAGCTATGTAGTATTGTTACTACATCAGGTTTTTGTAGATCACAAATTCAGTGCTTGGAAATAGGGTAATGTTACTACATGGGATGGGGGATGTAGTATTGTTACAACTCAAGTCTTGGTGGTCACAAACCAGTGCCTTGAAACAATATAATGTTACTACATGGGTTTGGGGGGTAGCAGGAGAGCTTTGTATTATTGTTACTATCTTAGTTGTATTATTTTTACTACATCAGGTTTTGGAGATCACAAATCAGTGCCTGGAAATAGGGTAATGTTACAACATGGGTTTGGAAGTAACAATGTAGTACTGTTACAGGAAAATTCCCTTTACAAGGACAAGCAAGCAATTCCTTTCTTATTCTGGAAGCCATTCCATATACTTTATATAAATATCGATAAATCCCTTTTCCGTATTCAATATTTTCTCCCAAATCCCATTGATTTCTTTTCTTTTGTTGGAAGAAGGACATGCCCTTTGTTTTGATAATGGATTCAAAGAAGGACACCTACCGATTCATCACAATGGATGTACTCAACACAAAGCAAGAAGTATCAGTACTAACTTAAAACATTTTAAAAATATTATTTATTTACCTTATGTTAGACACACTGGCTAATATATATATATATATATATATATATATATATATATATATATATATATATATATATATATGCTCATAAGAGTGATATTACGTTATTATTATTAGTACATCATTATACATATATTTTGTTTCATGATTTCTCTATAAAGTTCATATTTATTCCCTCCTACACGCCCTTTAAAATCCTAAAAAGTACAATAAGGGAAATATGTAAACTACATTATAAAAAACAAAGAATGCAATGCACGTTACATAAACTATAATTCTTCACCATATTAATCGCGAAAATTCAAATGACAATGCTGTTTCGGCAGCATAAAAAGTTGCATAGCCCATTCATATATACTGGTTATAATTTTAATTTTTTTCGTATTATTTCTGAGTTTGTTCATATTCTTTATCTTGTAGTCGTATTTCATTTTTATCTTATGTAGGAAATTAATTAAATTTAAAACGTCTGTCTTAATACAAGCAAATCACAACTGTATTATGCAGCGTGAAAACAGATGATTAGACTTACTCTAAACAACATATTTCTTTAAGATCATTAGTATGCATGGATACAGCAGCATTATTTATCATCTCAGCATAACAGTGGCTTTATAGTGGTCTCTATAGGTAATGTTCGGGAATTTTAAAATCAATCGCATACAAATTTTGAAGAAACAAAAAACGTTTCAAATAAACGAAAAAAGGAAGAACAGCAAGATAAATATAAACAACAATTTTTTAAAATATATGTAAAAAAGATATGGTAAATGCATGCAAAAACACTATACACATATGGTCAATTTGTTTTTCATACACTGCAATATCTAACAAATTCCTAGCCTTTGTGGTGTAGTAAGGTTCCTTCGCATACATAGTTAAACAAAATCGCTTGAAAAATACCTATTAATCTAGTTCATTCAGGTTATCTTACATGTACAGAACAATTCTTTCTTTGTCTACCTACATATTTTATATTCAGAGGTATAAGAAATACACTCAGTCTCATTATTTTGAGTTCAATAATGTCCTACATATATAAGCACTACAATATTCAAAGAATACATATTAAAAGGAAATCAATAATCTTGAAGATTTCAAGCAAATTACTCTCCTTCAAACAGAAGTTGTGAATAAAAGTATGAAAACAAAATACGCATAAGAGTGGTTAAAAAGGTGAAATATTTTGTTAAAAAATTTAGTAGCAACAGCAAGATACATGTAAGAAATATGCACGCGTTTCTTTGAATAAAAGGCGTTATAATATTATGTTATTGTCAAGGGGTGGAGTAATATATATTAACATTCAATCCCGTGGTGCAGCCTTATCTCACACAATGCACACATCTGATTAGTCTATCTTGTATTCAAGAGACCAATCAGATCGATTTGGCTCATACATATTCATATCAGCACATTTATAAATTGACTGTAAAGATATGCCCTCGACAGTGCATTATATCATCTTTAAAAGGAGACTCTTTATCATGTGGCACTATTGAAGGTAAGATCCTTAGAATTCACTGGCTTTTAATTGAGTATCACAATAAATGCTAGATATGTGTTATCCGAATACAGACACTGAATCTGAATAAAGCAATGCAGACTGAGGTAATGATAGGTCTCCAATAATGTTTCTCTTGATATAAAGCTGATTGAAGCTCATATCTTCAAAATAAAACAACATTTAAGCCATAATTTATGTAACCTGAATTTTATATGACAAACACGTTGATATCTGCAGTCACTTATTAAGTGCAAGGCAGTGTGTACGTTGAGCAACACTATATATATATATATATATATATATATATATATATATATATATATATATATATATATATATATATATATATATATATATATATATATATATATGACTAGAGTACGCGCGCCGCACTGGGTTAATCGTAGCTAGGCGTGGCAAATTGAGTATCAAAGATGGCAGACAACTTGTGACAAGCGTCGTTGGTAACCTGCTGTAAACTGTACCATGCTAGCGTGCAAGATGTATGGCGAATATCGATAATAATAATAAGTCTTTTCTTTTTCACTTTAAGAATGAATATAATTTTCTGCTGATGTTGCTGCCACTAGTTTTTAAATTGCATATTTGTGATAGAAACAAGTCTTTAGATAAGTAAACAATAATAGATTCATGGATTCAGTTATTTATGATTTGTAGAGCTTGAAGGTATCACGGCACCAACTGTTTTTCCGTAGATCTCAAAGCTAATGTTTTATACATTCTATCCTACCTCAGTAGGCCTGACGCACACTGTCATAGAGAACAATGTTAGATTCTCAATTTGACAAGGACAGAACCGGGTACGCCATTGCATTTAAGGGAGATAACTCTGCTGGAACTCAACAGGAGTAAGAGTTATCCAGTTCCAACAGATGCATGTTCAATGTTGTGTATGACATTTTCAAAACATCATAAGAAAATCCAAAATGTGATCTAGATATATATTAACATAAACTAGCATGTTGCCAAGAGACTCAACATATATTATGCCTGACAGAAGCTACAACTCTTACATAATGCACGAATCACAGCTAGTTATGTTGTTTATTTTTTAATACGATGTTCCCTACACCTTAAGATCCGCCCACCCGGGGTTGCACATTTGATACGGTTATACCTATATAAAGTGAGACTTTATCAACAGTTTTAGACGCTCCTGATGAAGAGTAAGATGATGTTAAATCTGTATCACAATCAGTGTGTGAAAAAATAACGAATTGTGGGGCTCACTTACCGGTTCAGATCAATTACAATTTTAGAAGGGAGTACTCCATACGTTTGCAGAATGACCCTTATCGCCCATTTAATCTGTAAAATAGTGGGTTTGTTACTCTGACTACTCTAAGGTGTATTCTGCTGAAAAATGTTTCAAGATGGTCATGTGACTTCCTGTATGTGAGGAAGTACCTAAAGCTATCGTTTAAAAGCGTCTCGCATATATTTCCTTTTAGAGTGCAAATGAATCCCATAAATGCTGTTTCCGCATTCCAAAAGCAATTTGGCATACTGGTCTTTTAAGCTTCTGCTATAGGCAATGGTTCTGGCTGTGAAATCCTTTTTTGCGGACAGGTTTCAGCTTCTTAATGGGTTTTTATAGCCTGTCTGTTGCAGATGGTGAACAGGAGCTGCAGAGGTCAAACATTTGAGCGAACATGAGCAAAAAATCTGTCGTTGCTTCATTGCCTTTGAATTTAGAATCCTCTCGACGAAAATCAATTGCAGAATCAACTGAGCCGCCTATAGTCTGCGCATCAATCTTCATATTCATTTTGTTTTCTATAGTTAATATGCTTTCCTTTTAATTCATTGGTCAACACTAAATTGATTTCTGTAGCATGTGCAACATGCACATGTAACGCCACTAAGTTCTTTCATTATTGTATAAAAGTATGTTGCATTCAGCAAATGAACGTGTGGCATTTTTCAGAAGGTGGCACGCATCAGAAACAAAGAAAATTGCATTTTCTTGGTCCATGGATGGGGAAATGTGTTTTTGTTTTCTTCCGATTTTCATGGGACAAAATATCCTGAAGCTGTAGCTGTAGACTGATTCACGTAGCAGCTATCACAGACTACAGTCTGAACGTTGAACAGTCTCTGTCAATAGGCAAATTTCATCATTAGCTATCCTAGCCTGTACTTCTCCAGTCACTTTGTCTATGAGAAAATAGCCATTAGGCTGTTTCCAACAGGACAGCAACCCAACCACCTTCATCACAAGACTTTCAGTTGCGAGTGTGTCACTTGCACCTAGCTGAATGTGTCTGCTGTTAATAGAACCACCAAAGTTACCACTTTTGGGTTCATAAACAAGATCTTTCTACAATGACATATTGTCAAATACAAGGCTGACATACCTCATGGAACTACACTTCATTATTAAAAATGTGGCAGTAACATCGGTCACAAACCTTGCGTTGCAATCTGTTGATGGGGTGCATTTCTTGATGGTACAGATGTGTTGTAGATGTAGGAATTTGCAGATATAATCATGTTTGAGCGCTGTAATTTGAAGTGTTACCGCAAGTAATTTGAACTCTTCTGAATAACAAACATTGTTTGTAGAACTTTGGCTAAATGTAGTACATTATCAATAATAATCATAGCTTCTGCACTATCGTTCTCTTTGAAGCAGTAGATTGTTAACGCTTGTATTTTTGCTCTTACGTTTCCGGCTAAGATTTTTAATAGTGCCGTCCTTGTCATTAAGTTCCGACTCTGTTAACTGAGGTGTATCCTGCAGTTTGTTGAGCTTGTGTTCAACGGATGGTGAATAGTAGCTGTCATCCAATGCAAAACTGCAATCCTGAAGAACATCAGGGACCTTTACTTGAGGTTCATATAAGTCATGTGCTTCTTGAATTTCTCTTGTTTGGGCCCTATCCTTTGGAAGTGGTCTATTCCTTGTCTGTGTCCACTGCCTTTGCTTGGGTCAGCTTGGAAGCATAATAGGCACAGCTCTTGGTTTGAGCAGCTTAATGCTTGTGTTTTATCTATAATTACTCACAAGGAAGTGCCCACCGCAGATCTTGTCATGCTGAGTTGGTATTATTGGCTTCCATCTAAGGGGATTCAGCCATTGTTGCCACCTCTCTGTGTCTTTCTTGAGAAAACTGAGGCCAAAAACCCCCAAAATAATTGCATATTTTATTCATATTTGTTGTTGTGGGATAAAAATAGTTCAGATTCGCTAGGATGCATGATGAACGTTGTATGAACTATAAACAGAAATGCTCCCGTTATAACCAGGATCCAAGTTTATATAGTTACGTCTTACATGTATGAATTACAAGTGAGCGGTACCTTATCAAATGTATATTCATATTGAACGTCTGCAAGTGTAAAGATCATGCAGATATATTATCAAGCTATATAACTATGACTTCAAACACTTTTTAAAGAAGAATAACCATTATAACTGAGCATGGAAACACATTTCTAAAGTAGTCCGTACACTTCTTAAGGATTGAGATTCCCCGCCCTTCCCCCACCCCGCAGTACGATACATTTGTGTTTTCCTTGAATTTGCGCATAGTTCTAGCGCGTCTATTAGTAATAAAATTGTAATTTTAAAAATAAGCAAAGACAAATTCTTAGTGCAGAAGTCACAATCACCGCTGAAACGGCAAACTAGACGCGTTACTCTGTTTGTACACGAAACTACTATGCAGCTGTGCAACATATTGAAGAAAGAAATGTTATCACAATGCTATTTCTACACGTTGATATATTAGCACATGAAAATACACAAATTATATGTAGTCATACGTTTAGTGTCGCAGCAGATATCAGAAACGAAACCTCTTGACCTCCGTACCATAACAACTCTTTGTCCAGTACAAACTGTGGGTTGGACAGGAGGTTCTTTTACCACAAGTTATTGCGGTTGGAGATAACCTAATTAGGAACGCTGGACTAACAGCGAGCGCAGTCTAGTACTGTAAAATATAATTATATGGCTGGCGCAGAGTCTTGTTTATATGTACATTCAAAATCAATAGGAACGCATTTGTGCCTTGGTATATCCAGATGCATGTAACTGCGATATTGTTATCTCTCGATAAGTTTATTCCGAACTGGAATATTTGCATAAAGCTTCAGTTTATTAGTGATATTTTTCAATGACAAACAAATTAATATGTCTGATGACATTTTCTTAGTAAACATGGTAAATATGATTTCAATGCTATCTCGTACAACAGTGCATCATTCCTAAGGCATATGCCACTAGTATGCAAGCTGAGGGACAATAATGTGCCGGTTTTTTTGTCAAGTTATGAAATAACTGGACAGCCTTACACATATCAATATTTTTATAATGGTCTTCTGAGCAATCATATATTAGAATTTGCGAAAAAGGAACAGTACCATTATTCACTGGTGAAATGGAATGGGTATGATTCATTTAACAATTGGGGAGAAACTGAAAATATTCTGTCGCTATGCTAACTTTAAGCTGTTACATTGGTTCTCTAGAGCATTTAAACCGTCTGAAAATACAGTTAAACCAATCATATCGAAGGAGAGACATTTGTGATATTCTGTATGACGAAATTATTCTCTTGTAACGATAGGAATTTGCAGTCAAAGGGTGGATAATAATGAAATTTCATTTATTACAAATAACAGCAGATTGGATATTGATGCTAAGCCATTTGCAAATTTATACTGATAGGTTTGGGAGAGAACGTTATGAATACTTCCAATGTAAATAAGCTCAGTACGTTGCCATTTTATATTTGTAGTGACTCTGAACATATCAATATAAATAGAATAATAAATACCGTAGAAACTTTAAATGATGTATATGTCACAATAATTTTAGAGTCAAATAACATCAGATTCATCTCTAAAATATACCAGTACAGCGGCGTCTAGCATCTTAAAGAGAAATAGTTGCTAAAGATAAATTATTGACCATTTGAAATAGCCTGATTTATACATATAGTAAATATTATATGTGGATAGACATCAGGGTAAGATCGGATGTATAATTATAAGTATAACAAAATGTCTGCTCAAGTTAAAAAAGGATAATAAATTCTTCTTTTGTGCCATAGATTCTATAATCAAACCACCAAGAGATCATCCGTACAGGGCATAGATGCCAGATGTAATTAGATGACATTGTTGAGCATGGAAATGAAATACCTGTATATGCAAAGAAGTATGGAATCGTAAACAGACTCATAGAAGTGACAACAGTAGAAGGAGCAACTTACGTGGACATATCATATGTTTCATGGAACAAATTTTCTTAATGCTAAATGAAAGATTTGTCAATACTCGTGTGACGTTAATTGTAGCATATTTTGTAAGAAGTTCTCAAAACATTTAACAATCAATTACAATTGCATGAACATAACATATTATGCAACCAGATAGGTATCTAACAATAGATACAATAGATATAATGACGTAAGAGTGTTTTGTGAAATTTCAAACTACGATATTCCGCTAAATGTTCTATAATGTGAGTTCGAAAGTGTCAAAATAACCCATGTTCACTTGCAAACAAGACTAACACATCACAAAGATCGCATCATATTTAGCATCATGAATTAATTGTTACGACTCTATGGTCATAAACTCAGTAACAGAAAGAAGCAAAACCATCTTTTGTACAACTTAACACATAATTTAATTATGTAACTTATAAAATAAAAATATAATAGGAGCGTACAGTATTATCAATTGAATCCAAAATAATCATAAAAGTTATATTCTAGTCCATACTTATCAAATGTTCGAATGAATGCCAGATCCTAGAACCTACTTATCACTATGGCATTGTCCAACTCTCCTTTGAATATTTCCCAGTAGTGCCATAATAATGTTCTTGTCCAATGAACATTTGTAATTCTAATTAATAATCCAAACAAATGTCTCCTCTCAAATTATCTAAACATAACATTAAACACATCTGCAGAATGATTCTAACATATAAAACAAGATTTCGAAATAGAAATGAATCCAGAAATAGGGATGAATTTGATTATTCAGTTCACTCCTTATATACACTTTCAAGAGTCTATTACGGCTATATCTCGCAATATACCCTATGTGACAGATCTTACAATTCAAACTAATATTTAAATTGCCTGTTCATGTGACCTAACCCATCCTATTTAAAAATAACTTAATCCTTCTAAGAACCACCTTACCCCACCAGCCAATGAGAAATTACCCCAAAGTTGTCAACAGGTTTAATTATTAGAATCATGACATCCTATGTGGTCGACAGGCACAGTAATGTATTAATAAAGAATCTCTACATGTGTACAAAATTAGCTATATAATATATTTTTATTACAAAATCAATACATTTTGCAGTCATAAACAAATACAAATACACATAATATAGATAAATTCATGAAACAAGAGTTAAGTAGTACTATAACATATTATTCGGATAAAATCACAGAGAAAACGAATCTCTATTACACAGATGAAATATTAAATTACAAAAAAGGTATTAAATATTTAATTCAGTTTGAAGTCAGGTCGTCACCATTCATTTTATTCTTTAAACTTTCTAACTTATCAATCGTTTAAAATGTGATAATTAGCGAGTTCAAAGTATCAATCACAATATTAGGGAATGAGTCAGAAGTTTTCACCAGCTTTAGCACTGACACAGATTCACGTGTTATCTTGATTTATTTATATTGTTTTCCATTATTTCTATTGTTTTCCATCTCTTTTTCTTTCACATGTTACCCGTTGAAACTTGCGATTACACAGAGGCAGCCAAAACGAGTTTCATAGGATATTTATATAAATAATATATATAAATGAGCTGTGTGACTAGTTGGTAAAAGACGTAGACAAGTTTAATAGATGATTAGATTTAATAGATGAATAAATTCGAAAAACAAGAACTTCTGTCTGCAGTGAAACGGGTATTCAATACACGAACAGAAAACAAATATTAGAGGGTTATTCGAAATCTACAGAAATTATTAAAATAGAGTCCGAATATAGCATCTCTCAGATCTCTTCTTAAAATGTACAAAAAAGCAGATTCAAGAGTGCATATTAAATAAAAGATATTTGTATGTTAGCAATCAAATTAGCATCAGAGTTACATATAGGTATAGAAAGTGAAATAAACTGGTTGCTTAGGTTCGCTGGCCGAGTTGTTTCTTTCTTGAATGTGTCATTTTAGCTGTTTTTGGCATTAGTGGATTTGTTATTTACATTTGTTAACTTCAAGTGCTAGTGTAACCAGTAGTATCAAAATAAATGATTATTTAATGGTCAATTTTGATTATAATGAGCCGTCTGTTATCTGAACCTCAGATTATCTGACCCCATTATCATATCTGACACTTGGAATATCCTAATCATAATCGTTCTTTATACTTATCTTATTTACTAACCGTATCTTGATTGATTGATTGATTGTCATAGTACTTTCCCCGAAATGAAATTAAACAGTAATTGAAAGATATATATATATATATATATATATATATATATATATATATATATAAAGAGCCGTTTGGCTGGTTGGTTGGTTGGTTGGTTGATTGAATTTTTACGGCGCACCAGCACTCTTACGCTATTTAGCGCCATACAAAAGGTTATGTTTGATCATTTAAAAGTGATACAAAGTTTCGTATCGACTGGCGATACGAAACCAAACAGTTGAAAGTAAAACGATGAGATAGTGACGGTGTTAAATAAATAAAGTTTCCCGATCAACGGGGAATGTAAATGGTATATAATAATGAAGACAGATGAAAGGTAATTAAAATTTAGGGACGGTATATATAGCACATAAAACTGCTCAAGGCGATAGCGTAAAAGCATAAGCTTATGATAAAAGTTTACTTCTTTCAGGAATTCTATAATATAAGACACGCTCACTGTATCAATGAGCTCACTAATGTCATGCATATTGTAATACTGATCACGCGTAGGTTGGAGGTCGAAACACTCCAACATAAAGTGCTTAACAGTGAATGGTTCGTTGAAAGAAATGCACACTGGTGGGTCCTTTCCATTTAGTATGTGGGAGTGGGTTAAATAAGTATGACCAATTCGAATTCTTGCAATGGCTACCTCCTCCCTACGGACGGCTCTGTAAGAAGGAGTCCATTCTCCTAGGGTTGGCTTGATGGCATGAAGTTTGTTATTCACGCCATCATTCCACGATGCCTGCCTTTTCTGACGTAAACATTCTTTTATACTAGGTTTAAAATCTTTATACGGTATTTTAAAATCAGATGGTTCTAGTGATAGGGCCATTTTAGCAGCGCGGTCTGCTTTGTCATTACCTTTAATGCCAATATGGCTGGGTAACCAACAGTATACTATATTGTGGGAGGTACTCAGCTTAGTATGTTTGAGGAGAATATTGGCTAATAATGGGTTCTCCAGTTTTCTATGATGTAGTGACTGAAGTACTGATAGTGAGTCGGAGAAAACGATGCTGTTTAAGATACGTTTGCTTTCAATATATTGCAAAGCAAGGTCTATTGCTCTGGTTTCGGCTGAAAACATTGATGTACCATTTGGCAAGCGAACTTTTGTTGTGTGTTTTCCACTAACGAAGGCTGCAGCAGCCTTTTCCTCATCTTTTGATCCATCAGTATATATTCTTGTATAATTTTCGAATTGGATGAGGAGTTCGTGATAAGAGTTGTGGAAAATGGAAGGGTTTGTCTCCGATTTTTTTCCATCGTGTAACGTAAAAAGTACCTTTGGTTGTTGAAGTAGCCAGGGAGGTGTTTCGGAGATGGACGTTTTCTGAATTTTTGAAAGATCAATTTTGGTACTGTCAAGACATGGTAATATTTTAATGCCAAAGGTAGGTGTGGAGGTTGTTTATTTTCGTATAAGGTTTTGTATTTGGGTTGAAAAACAACCGAAAAAACAGGGTTCAGAGGGTCTGATCTTAATTTGAG
Organism: Megalonaias nervosa; assembly: GCA_016617855.1. NCBI lineage: Eukaryota > Metazoa > Mollusca > Bivalvia > Unionida > Unionidae > Megalonaias > Megalonaias nervosa. The sequence continues at coordinate 103,181 of JAECUM010001981.1, forward strand.
AGCATTTCTGTACGTTGTGATAAAGGTGGTTCGTTCGCTTCAATGAGTAGGCTTTCACACGGGGATGTCTTAAATCGTCCCAGAGCGAGTCTTATTCCCTGATGATGAATTAGATCAAGCATCTTCAAATAGGACTTCCTAGCTGAACCATAAACAACGCAACCATAGTCTAGTTTCGAGCGAATAAATGTTCTATATAAACTGAGTATGACTTTTCTATCAGCACCCCAGTCAGTGTGCGCTACTACTTTAAGTAAATCTAGAGATTTCAAGCATTTAGCTTTCAAATTCTTCAGGTGTGGAATAAATGTCAGTTTACCTAAAACTTTGTTTCCTCAAGCACTGGAATAGGTGTTCCATCCAGCGTGAGTTTAGGTTCATCATGATGTCTTCGTAACTGACAGAAATGCATACATACAGTTTTTGATTTCGAGAATTTGAAACAGTTAGTATTGGCCCAATTTTGAATCTTGTTGATATTTTGTTGAAGTTGTCTTTCAATTGTATGCATGTGCTTTGATCGGTAACATATTAAAAAGTCATCGACGTACAAAGAGCAATCAACACCAGGAGCCAGACACTTGGTGATGCTATTAATTTTTATATTGAAAAGAGTCACCGATAAAATACTGCCCTGGGGCACACCCATCTCTTGATTGTGTATGTCAGAGAGGGTGGAACCCACTCGTACCTTGAATTCCCTGTCTGAGAGAAAATTTGATATGAAAGAGGGCAGACGGCCTTTTAGACCCAGATCGTGTAGGTCATTTAGTATTCCGTACTTCCATGTTGTGTCATAGGCCTTTTCTAAGTCAAAAAGTCAAAGAAAACCGCTGCTAAGTGTTCCTTCTTGATGAAAGCATCGCGAATAAATGTCTCCAGTCTAACCAGATGATCATTGGTACTACGACCATATCGAAAGCCACTTTGGAAAGGAGATATTAGATTGTTGGTTTCCAAATACCATACAAGCCGAGAATTGATCATTCGTTCCATTGTTTTGCATACACAGCTCGTCATTGCAATGGGTCGATAGTTAGTAGGATCTGTGCAATCTTTACCTGGTTTGGGAACTGGTATTACTGTTGCTTCTTCCCAGATCTTAGGTACATTACCAGTAATCCATAACTCATTGAAGATTTGCAGAAGAACTGTTAAGGATGGTTCTGGAAGGTGTTTCAAAAACTGGTAATGTATATCGTCAGGCCCAGCGGATGTATCATGGGCCTTATTCAAAGATTCAATAAGCTCCGACAATGAAAACGGTTGGTTATAATTCTCTGCGTTATTCGATGTGAATTTCAGCCGTGTCTTTTCTTTTTGAGCTTTTAATCTTCGGAAAGCTTCTGAATAATTAGACGATGAGGAATTTTTAGAGAAACAATCGGCAAGTATATTAGCTATTTCATGTTTGGTATTGAAATTGGTGTTATTTAGTTTCAGATGTCGGAAAGAATTGTGTAGAACATTCCAAGTTGAATAAAGATTTCATGCTTTGAAAAAATATCATTCAATTTTTTATTTTTTCTTAGTCTCCTTTCTTTATACTTTGCTAATTTATTAAGACGATTATGATTTTCATTTATCCGTCTTTCCTCCTGGGCTCTCCCACCATAAGATCGAGGTTTTATTACATTTGATTTCACAATCATATCAACGTTTTCTTTATTAAGTTCGAGTAATATGTTTTTTAGTATATTTTCGATTTATTTTTGTTCGTCAAGACAATCGTAAGGATGACAGTATTTAGGTATTTTATCATAGTTTTCTAATGCAGTTTTTAACTGTGTTCCTCTCATGCTTCCAGCATTTATAAAATTAACTTGTGTCGGTGATGCTTTTAAAAGTAATTTGGTTGACTTTTTCTATTGCTTTTTCATTTTTTTAGCAAGCATCATCAGCTCTAATAATAACTTTTTTAGCGTTGAAAATATTATCATAAAATTATTTAGCAACTGTTATAATCGGTGGCTCCGACATTATTTTAAAATGTTATTCTAAATTAATTCATCCAACGTAAACAACTGCCAATAAGATAAACCTGGATTAACAGGCTCATATCGAGTGAAGTATAATCTATAAAAATTTAAACTTCAAAATAAGAGCTTTGTAAAGTTATTTCTATCGGTGTTGTTCCTATTGGAGCATTTGTTACAGAGTACAAGTCAATCCTTATAGCATCATCATTTGATCCTCCGATTTTCCAGTCGAGAAATCTTTCAGAGTTGCTATAACGTCCTCGAACGATAAAATTCCATATGGCAACCGCTAACGTACATTCAACTTTAATCCAATAACTACTTGATCCACCAACAACTGCCCTCTCGTTTACTAAATCATCAGATAGTGTAACATTCTTACAATAATATATCGAATTATTGTAACTTGATGAAGCTGATATTGTAAATCCATTTTTCTGCTTACCTTGCGTTTGTGCGCAACGAGGAATTAATCCAACATTATTTTTAGCGTATATTTTTACACCACCTCCAGATAAACCATCATCATATGTTTGATTAACTAAATCACTACCAGATGACGGAACAGCCGTAGAAGTAATTATTAGATCCCATGTTTATATTTCCTGTTGTCGTTCCTCCAGATTTACTTAACGTATTCGCTGTTATATACGCGGCTATACCATTCTTTGTTTCAATATCTCTAGAATCAGCATAAAATTTATTAGTTAAGTCCTAGGAGTGTGTTGTCGTGTAAATCGAAGTAATTTTATTAGATCCCATATTCAACGTGCATGTCATCGTTCCACCAGATTTACCCAATTTGATATCGTCGACGTATTTTAATCGTGAATAACTTATAGCTTGTGTATTATTCGTGTTGGCTGGCGGAAACGCACTTCCCATGTTTATAATCTTTCTTCCTGCCATGTTTAAGGTCCAGACATTGTATCGCCGGTCTTATCGAGTTTTTTTTTTTTTAATCGTCGATGGATTTTAATTGAGCCTAACTTACAGCTTGTGTTTGATTTAAACTTGTTGGCTGATAATCTGTTTCCAAGTTTATAATTTTTTCCTGCCATGTTTAAGGTATTTGTCATTGTATCACCGGATTTATCAAGTTTAGTTTTTCTTTTCGTCGATGGATTTTAATTGAGCATAACTTACAGCTTGTGTTTGATTTAAATTTGCTGGCGGATAATCTCTTTCCAAGTTTATTATCTTTCTTCCTGCCATGTTTAAATCTCCAGTAATTGTTCTACAGGATTTATCAAGTTTATTTTCATCAACGTATTTCAACAGCAAATAACTTACAGCTTGTGTTTGATTTAAATTTGCTGGCGGATATGCTGTTTCCAAGTTTATGATTTTTTTCTTGACATATCCACATTACCGCTTAACGTCCTTCCGGTCAGCGATAACTTAATATTATCGATCGTTAACAATTGTGAATAAATGACAGCTTGAGTAAAATCAACATTAGTGGTGGATAAACTACTTCCAAACCCTTTATTCGTTGAATCGACATCAATAAATTACCTGTCATCGTGTCACCAGTTTTTATAACAAAATTTGATGTGTCAATTGTCGTTGTTGATGACTTATCAGCAGAAGTTAATCCTGATAATGTTGTCCCGAATTTTGTGTAATACGTCATATTGTAAATTGTATAACAAAATTATGTATAACATAAAATAATATAACAATGGCAAAATCATCGGCCAAAAAAATCATCAACGACGAAATCAAAGATATTAAATTTTGATACCAAACGATTAATCAAGCATAAACATAACAACGAACTTCCGGATTGTCATTATCTCATAGTTGGACGTGCAGGTTCTGGTAAAATAAATCTATTATTGAATCTCTTACTCAATGTTAACTTTAACTACGACAGAGTTTACATCTACACGATTAATCCACAGCAGGACAAATACGAATTGTTGAGTGAATACAACGATAAATTGCTTGATGAACTTGAAGCCAACGATGATATAGTTTTAAGAAAACAACCAGAGGTTTTAATTCCCATCGATGAACTTGATTCGTCCGAACATAAAATAATTGTATTCGACGATATTCCGCTGAAGAACGAGGAGATGAATAAGATTAAATCGTACTTTTCACTATCGCGTAACAAGAGATGTAATTCAATTTATCTCACACAAGGTTTTTATAACGTCGATAGATTTATTTTCAAAATACAGGATGTTTTATACCTTTTCCAGGGCTGGATAATGTCGATGTAAGAAATATTGCAAGCGAACAATGTGGTGATGTAACAAAGGATACATTTATTGAACTGTATCATCGAGCTACAAGAAACAAATACAATTTCCTTTTATTTGATAAACTAGCTCGTGATCCAGATAAATTGTTTCGTTGTTGTATTGACGAATTTTTAACAGATTAATTTTATAAAACTTATGAAAAATACGTGATGGAAAAGCATCTACAAAAGATTGAACTGCTAAAAATTTATCGAAACCAGAGCTGCATTCAAGAAAAGGGTTGAAGAAGCACGACAAGGTCAGCGTGCTACAGAAGAATTAACAGCTAAATTTTTTAAACCGTTTACTGAAGCAGTACTTGGTAAACAACAAGAAAGAGCAGAATTGTCTCCGGAAGAACTAAAATAATTTGAAGAAAAAGGTTTGTTGGGTTTATTAGATGCAAAAACAGCCGAAGAAACCAAAAGAATCGCAGAGGAAATTGCTAGAACGCGGGGTTTTGCTAATCGTGCCCATCGACAGGAATTTGTTGATAGATTAGTAAATAATCCCTTTTTGCTTCAGCGAGAAGTAGCGATATTATCAACTGATCCAGCCGGGATAAAAAGGTTAATAAAAGATGTATCAAAACAAACCAAAGAATTAGCCGAACAAACCAAAGGATTAACCGAACAACAAAAAATACTTCAAGAGTCTTATTTACCGGATACGCCTAAAGAAAAAAGGATAAGATTTCACAGAAAACAAGCTAGGGCAAAAATAGAAAATAACGAATACGTAGGATTTATTAATGAATATTTAAGTAAAGATAAACTTGTTAACATCGGTGACAATAGAGGATGGTTAGAGGAAGATGATAAAAATTACTTGAAATGTTGTGAAAAATAATAAATGATCAAGAGATTGCTGAAGAAGAAATTAAAAAAGCTGATGATAGTACAACTGATGGAAGTTTTTTATATCTGCAAGATAAAATCAGAGATGGAGTTATTGCTAGTGTGTTTTTTAAAACAGCAACTCATTACAAAGCCAACCCAAAAGGTTATACAAAATTTAATTTTAAAATGCTATTTGACAAATACCGAAGAGAACGAGATATAATATTACCAGAGGAAATACCTAAAAAAAAACGGATCTGGTGTCCGCATATTTACGTCAGACGTTGAAATGGTTGGTCGACTTATGATGCTGATATCATCGAAAGAAGCTGGAAACAAAAGTACAGAAATCGACAACGAAATCGTTGATATACTAGATCATTTTCGATCAAATGGATTACTAACATCAAACGAGTACGAACTTTACACGGCGATCTTATCGCGTAGAAATAATCTAGCAATGATGTTTAATAACCACATAATGACATTGACATCAACAACGCTATTGTTGGATTCATTACAAACAACCAGCGACAGTGCAAACTTTTCCATTTACTATAATCCACCAATAGAGTTAGACCCTAATAAGCAATACGAAATTGGATTAACTTCTGCTACAATATGGCATTATATAGCAAATGTAAAAACAAACATCAACGACGATTTTACATTTAATCCAGATACGACATCTCACGCTTAGATATCAATCAAAATACCACAAGGCGCATACAACGTAACTGATCTTAACAAAGCGATAAAAGAACTAATAACGAAAAACAGCGGCAACGGCAACTCCGCCAACGGCAACGTCACAACCGTGGTAGACAATTTTGAGTTAACTCCGAATTATAATACACTACGAGCCAGTATAACATTACAAAAATAAATTGTTAATCGATTTTTCACCTGCGGCAAGTATAGCATCGCTGTTAGGATTTAATCATCAACAATTTGGCAGTGCTACAGAACAAAGTATATCGCAAGATGGAGATTTATTGGTTAACATAACAGACGTAAACACAATTTTGATAAATTGTTCTATCGCGTTAGGATCTTATTCAGCGTTAGGAAGCCAAAGTCAAACCATCTACAGTTTTTCACCAGATGTTTCTCCAGGATCTCTAATGCAAATTACTCCCAGACAATTAATATATCATCCAATCAATCTTGAAAACCAAATAACAAGCATAACAATGCAACTGACAGATCAATCTAGTCGACAAATAGATCTCAATGACGAAATTGTTACTTATTATCTGCACTTGCGTGCACAATGACATACGTCATCAACGTATTCGTCGACAACGGCAAAGCCGTCAACGATTAATTTTATAAGCCTAATAACAATAATAAGATGAACTGAAAAAATGTATCGAAGAAAAATCATCGGTGGATTTTTTTGAAATATATTTACAAAAATAGATGAAAATATACCAGGAATAGCTCGTAAATTAGCACCAGTTGCAATGGATGCCCGCAAAGCTTATGCGACCGGAGCTGCATCAGCAGCTGGAACAGCGATTGGTGAAAAAATCGTTGATAAAATCAAAAGAAGCCCGCCACCTGTTTTAGTGCCTACCGAAACTGAAATAAAACAAGAAATAACAGATATTGCACCAACAGCGGAAACAAAACGAGCTATGATAGCTATAACGAAAAAAATATTATCACCACGTGGTGAAGAAATAGTACGTGATCTTCTAGGAAGAACAACAAAACCTACTGTTTTTTAATTATCATCGACTAAGTCGTCGTCGTTGCAATTTTCTGTGCCTATTATAAAATAAAAAAACAATGTCGGCTAAAATTTATCTTGTTCTTGCAGAACATGATGTTGATAATGATGTGACAGAATTCGAGTACGTTGAGTATCTCGATGAAAACTCGAACGAACCGAATAAAGCTGGAGTTAGAACTTTAAATAAACGAAACGAAGATATGTTTCTGCTGCCGCATAAGGCAATGTTAGAAGTACGTGGTAGAATACTATCAGCGGTTTGTGGTAATATTGCAGCTGGTACAGAAATTGCACTTGTAAATAACGGTTGGAGTTTATTTAGAAGTGCTCAATACCAACTAGTTAATCAAACCGTAGAAGATATTTCAATGCACTTACCAGTAGCAAGTACAATACTTAATTTAATTCCGTTCAGCGATGATTATTCGAGATCAGTAGGAACAAATATGATGTGGTTCAAGGATACTGGAATTGAGGGTACAGCAGCATCAGGTGAGCTTTTTTCAAATAATATACTTGCACTCAGTATTGACACCGCCGCAGATTTAATAATCGTTAGAACATTTCTTAGAGATAACGCTACAAACTTTGGCGTATCTCAACCAGATGCGGCTGTAGGCGCAGACTGTAAGAGCTTCATTAACAGGAGCATGTAATAATCTTGGTATAACACCACCAGCTGCAGCAGCTGATGGCGCTGTAATGTTAAATCATATAAATTGAGCAATTGGTTTAAAAAATAATAGATACAATGAGGGATACGCTAGACGAGGAGAGATTGTAGCACAATCTTCCCAAATAACGATGATGCTTCCGTTAAGCAGACTATTTGGATTTTGTCGCGATTACAACAAAGTTTTCCGCGGACTAAAACATACACTTATTTTAGATCGAGCAGAACAAAACGATTGTTTAATGCATGCTGTTGGAGTACCTAATGGACAGTTTGTTATCACAAGATTAGCTTTATGGATGCCACGAGTTGTTCCATCAACAAGTAAAACGATGGAACTTGAGTTAACGCTATCCGCGTGGACAAAAAGGATACATTTTCAACAAAATAAAATTTATCAAACAGCGGTTCCTGACACAACTGATTATTCATGGCCTGTTATAACAGCTCCAAGTGAACAATCACCGCGATATTTGTTTGTTCTGTTTCAGCAACAGGAAAGACGTAATAACCAAGGATTTAAGAACTCTGTATTCGATAACGCAAACGTCAGGCGAATATTTGTAAGGATAAACTCAAAACAGTACCCAGAACGAGCAATCGAGTGCGCTTTGGAAATAATGAAACTAATGACAATAAAAATATTACACAACCTTATATGTACCTTATTGAGACAACACAAAAATACCAGGACGTCGTTAGCGGAAGTCAAATATCCGCCGAAGAGTTTCGTACACTTTATCCAATCTTTTACTTCGACGTATCAAAACAATCCGAAAGATCTATTGGATCAATAGCTGATATTGAGATTACTTGGTCACTTTTTGGAGCGCCAATTAATCAACTTAACGTATACGCGTTAGCTCTCAGCGATAGATTCTTAAAAATAGATGCAGTTGCAGGAAAAATGACCGTACAAGTTGAATTTAACAAAATTAATATAATACAATAATGAAAACCAAGTATACAACCAGAGGAATCTACCTGACACAAGGGCAAGTTGAAAAATTATCAGCGGCCGTTTCTAAATGTCGTTCTGTTTCTTTGATGATATATATCCAACGACGGAGTCGTCGACGACGACGGCTTTGCCGTTGAAGTAAAAAACAGTGGTTAAAGTAATGTTAACACAACAGCAGGTTAACAAACTTGATTAAAAAAAAACTGCAGCAAAAAAAGGTTTGTTCTTAAACTGTCTGTTGCACAAATAACAGCTATCTCAAAACATGGTGGATATTTTGGACCAGCACTTTCAACGATAGCAAGTAGATTTTCCCAAAGATTCAACCGGTGTTAGGAATACTACGACTAGCAGCAGCATTAGGAGCAGTATCAGGAGCAACTAAAATAACAACATCTGGAGACGGTATCAAATAGATCTATCGTCGGTAACTTAGGTTACCGTGACTAACGTCGTCGTTGAAGTCTACTTCCAAATATGTTAGGGATAGGACGTGGAATGACATTACCGGGAACCAGACGCCGTTCACCAATTTCAATATGCTTGAAATGATTCAAAAAATAAAATCCAGCGACAACGTCGCCAACAATAACAAATTTCATGGGGTATTTTCCAAAGATGAACTTGATGACGTACCAGCAGGTGATTCGTGTGTCGTAAACATACAAAACTTCAACGATGGATCTGGTACTCATTGGGTGCTGTTTAAGATAACAATTAGTTTGGTTCATTTGGACTTCCTCCGAGTGATCTTATAAAAAAATATATTTTTAAAAAATTCAAACAAAAAAAAAAAAATTATTCGCCTAATCAACTACAGCCTCTTGGAACATCAGCTTGTGGTTATTATTGTATTATGTTTTATCAAGCAAATGTCGAAGGATCCAGATCTTTTAAAGTTTATTGGCAGTTTGACAGTCACCCGAGTAAAAACAACGACGACGTTGCAATAAATCACTCGAAGTAAATTTTGTGTGACAATCGAATATAACAAACAATGGCGCAGCCGTCAGCGCAAACAGTAACGTACTGCCTCAAATGTAAAACTAGAACGCCCAGCCAGGACGAAAAAATGGAAAGTACAAAAATAACAGAATGATGTTAAAAGGTGTTTGTGTTGTTTGTGATAGAAGAGAAAGTGTAATTGTTTCGTCGAAAACTTACCACAACTGAAATCGCCAATGACAACTCCAGCAAGGACAACGTCGTCAACGTCTGGATCTGGCATGATATATTTATTTTAGTCGATGATTAAAATAATAATGAAATGACAACAACGAAGTCAATCCAATGGGAAACAAAGTTGTAATTGTGGTTGTGGTTGTAATTGTGATTGTGATAAAGATCTTTGTATCGAGCAAAATAAAATTGTTACGTATTGCCAACACTGTAATCGCAGAGAAATAGTTGGATCTGGGATTGACATGCATAAAGTTATCGGTAATTTACCAAAACCAAAAGGTGGTTGGACATTGCCAGGCCACAAATACACTGGTCCGTATAATCCACCACATGAACAACTAGATGAAAATGATAATCCATTACCAGGACAAGAGCCTTATAATCTAGTTGATGCAATAGCAATGCGTCATGATATTTGCTACCGGGACGTTGGACGTCCTGGTGTCGCACATGATAAACACGGTTGTGATAACGTAATGCTAGACGAACTTGAAGATATGAAACCCGTAAATCTACGAGAACGATTCGATAGAAGATTAGTTCAAGGAATAATTGGAACAAAATATAAACTCGGGCTTGGAAAGCCCCGTCTCGGTGAAGACCCACTTGGAAAAGAATTATACGATGATAGTATGCAATCATTTACATCTGAGCTATATAAACCTTAAAAAAAAAAGTTTCCACGAGGTAAGGTTGTCGCAAACACCGTTGATGATATATGGGCGATAGATTTAGTTGATATGTCGAATCTTGCTAACTTTAACGTTGGTGCTGATGGTGCTCCAGAAAAGTATTTGGTCAAAGTCGTAGATGTTTTTAGTAAATACAAGTTTAGTGTACCTGTTACTTATGAAACAGGAACATCAATAACCAATGTTGCAGATTATAACAAGCACTGAAAGAAAACCTAATAAGATTTGGACAGATCATGGAGCAGAGATTTTAATAAAAAATAATCTGAGGAATTTTTGGTACAGAATAACATAAAAAATATGTTACAGGACATGAACGAAAAAGTGTTGTCGTTGAAAGATTTAATCGTACGCTAAACGAGTTTATACATAAATATTGGTCAGCTAAAAACATTAACAGGTACATTGATGATCTTCAGCAAATCGTTGAAAAATATAGTAATACAAAACACAAATCTATCAAAATGTCACCTAACGAAGCAATTAAAAATCCGTTGTCGGCGAATGAAAACATGTACCGGAGACATAAATTTAGTGCTGGTGATCAATTTCGAATTTCGTTAACAAAAAAATATTTGGAAAAGGATTTACTCTAAACTGGAGTGAAGAAGTTTTCGTCGTTGATAAAGTTCTAATAACGATACCTGTAACATACACGTTAAAAGATTTAGCAGGAGAATCAGTGATCGGTAGTTTTTACGAACAGGAACTACATAAAACCAAACAAGATGTTTTCGTTATCAAACGAATAATAAAAAATCGTGGCGATAAAAGCCTTGTTAAGTGGCGTGGATATAGTGATAAATTTATAGTTGGATACCAACTACGGCAATAAAGGTTGCTGAAATTGATGTCGGGAAATAATATTTTTATAAATTTCTTCGTACTTATGTAAAACAGATTTACATTTTACAGGTTTACATAATGATATCAGACATCGTCATCAAATGAAATAGCTTAACAAGGATGAAATCAAATTTTATGTTTTTAATTGGTCTGAAAATCTGATGTTTAAAAACGGTTTTATCAACCGCCAAAACGATTGATTTTTGTCTACTGTAAACTCAAATTTCAAACTTTTCTTTGTGATATGATATATTACATTATACCAACCAGTTGTTGGTTTTCCATATTTTTTTTGTTCCACAATGTTATTGTGGTATTTTTTACGATTTTATCGTTGACGACGTTTTCGCCAATATCATCGACTTGTTTTCAATAACGTCATCTTCAATAATATCAACTCTCCGCGTTGCATCTAATGGCTCCAATGGTGTATCATAGATATACTTTAGCTTTTCCAACAAGCTCATTATATAATTTTATGTAACTTTAAGTAATATAAAACCATGGAAAAAATAAAATCTGTCTAGCGTGTTAGGACATATAACCTTAGTGCTCTAGAAGAAGCCGTAAAAAATGTATTAGCTGGCGAAAAAAAAATCATTTAATCTATTTTTAGTATGTGGTGGAAGTGATAAGATATTATTAACAGAATCTGAGAAGAAAGAAAAGATTGCTCGTAGAAAAAAGAAATTAGTGTGATTTATGATGCTGAAGATATCATGTTGGGGTGTCTTATTTGTATTAGTCGGAATGAACTTGAGAAAATATTACAATAAGCTTAATCGTCATACCAAAAGGCTATTTTATTGAATGTTGACTGCGATGTTGCCAAACTTCTTACTCCATCAGCAGAACTCATGACGGTTGCCGGATTTATTTTAAAATACTTAGCAGCAGCTGAAATTGAAGGAAATTTTAGTTCCTCATCTGTTTCAGTAATTACCGCAATTATGGATTTAGCTGGGTATCTAAAATTAATGCCACCGCCTTTTCCTTTCTTAACATTTTCCTGCTGGGTAACAGGTTCAAGATTTTCTAGACGATTTTCGGTTTTAACACCGTTGATGTGATCTATTACTAAACCATCTGGCACTGGTCCATTAATAACTTCGTAAACGAATCTATGGCTGTAATAACCAACAAAACCAGATTTTGTTCCTCGAATCCTTATCCTGAAATAACAATTTTTTTGCAAGTTACCTATTTCTTTTTTCGTCTTTATGTTTCTCATAATAGGGTGATGGGTGGGTGATTTAGATTTCTAACGTAGCTTTAACAATTTTTCAGTCATATCCCTACGATGTCTGCAGTGTGGCAGTTTATAGTGATGTCTAGCACTGGGGCATCTTGCCACAGACATGTAGCATGATGTCCCACCCAGTCACATTATCCTGACACCAGGCCGACCAGTCCTAACACTAACCTCTTAATGCTGAGCGCCAAGAAAGGCAACCATTTGTACCATTTTTTAAAGTCTTTGGTATGACTCGGCCGGGGTTCGAACCCGCGACCTCCCGCATCCGAGGCGGACGCTTTCTGATAATACCTTTATCATTTGCTTCGTAAAGATCAAACACAGGATGAGGTTGAAACTCATCTTGCAAAGACAAATTTGCAATATTATCATCGGTGATTGCACCATTAACATGATATACACGTTGTCCTTGTGGAATTTCTTCATCACAAAATAACGTGTAGATGAAATCTTTTTTGAAAATCTCAACACGCTCGATATCTCCATCTGATTTTACACTAATCTTGTAACCAGCTGGTGTTGACTTACCAAATGGTTTACCGTATTTTATGTTTATCACCGATCCTAACATGTTTCCCGTGTATAAATTACGCTTGGGGTGAATGTAACAGTATTCTTGCTCGTTTGCACTTGTCATTGAATTTTGTGTCATTATACTTATAGGAAATCCATATTTTTTGGATTTTTCAATTAGATATATAATGTAATATATTATATAATGCTAAAATTGAGAGATATTGCTAAAGAGAGCCTTATAGGAGAACCAATAAAAATAGCTACGGCTTTTGCTGGATTCGATATCATCTACCAATTTGATAAACAAGTTGTTATAACAAATTTTTCAGCAACAAATCTTTATCATATACTACAAAAAAACTGTGATGCGTGAACTTGAAAAACATAAAAGTATCAAATTGTCAGTACAGTATCATGCAATTCTTTCTAAATTACATACGACGGAAGATTCAACCGATGAGGAAACTGCTGATACTTAAATAACAGCTAAATCTAGGCGTGTTTTGATCGGAACTAATCTTTCATCGTTAGCTAATGAAATACACCAGGAAATCTGGGGAAAAAATAGAAGAATTTACTCAATCCGGTTCCGGCTGGAAGTTTGAGATGATCGTTGAAATTTTATTTCATACGATGAAATATAACGTATTACATGGTGGCGGTGTTGGGTACGTTGACCTGCCACAAAAGATAAAAAATAAAAATGTTGTATTGACGTTAAAAACCACTACAATAGATGTTTCCAATGGGCTATTCTTTCTGCGATGTTTCCACCTGGAGCAAACGCAGATCGTGTTGAAAAATATTTTGATTACGTGTCAAAATTAAATTTCACTGGAATTGATTTCCCGGTTACTGAAAATCAAATACCAAAATTTGAAAGACAAAATAATATTTCAGTCACATATTCGGTTTGGATGATAAAGAAAATGTATATCCGAGATATATTTCAGAAAAAGCTCTCAATCAACGATAAACTTGCTATTTTACAAAAACCATTATGTTTGGATTAAAAATTTTAATGGGTTGGTTGGTAAACAATACAGTAAACGAAAAGATAAAAAGTACTTTTGCTATCAATTTTTACACGGCTGTGTTGACAATGAAAGATTACAAAAACATCTACAATATTGTTCTGAAGTACAACGGATAACAATGCCGAAAGAAAAAAATAAAATTCTAAAGTGTATTAATCACAGTCATAAGTTGACGATACCTTTTGTTGTTTACGCTGATTCTGAGTGTTTGTTACAACCTGTACGTGGTGCTGAAAATAATCCTGATTAATCAAGTACAAGAAAAATTCAAAACCATATTCCGTGCGGAGTAGCCTATAAAATAGTTTGTTGTGTTGATCAAAGTTTATTAAAGCCGATAAAATTATATCGAGGTAAGGATCCAGCTGTTTGGCTTCTAAAAAAATTAATTAACGAAGTTGATGATATATTTGATCGATTAAAAAGAGTTGTCCAATGATAAAACTAACGGTAGAGCAAACAATTGATCACGATATAGCAGAATTTTGTTGGATTTGCGAAAAACCCTTTGATGAAGAACTTGGCAATAAAAAAGTACACGACTATTGCCATTTAACAGGAAAATATGGTGGAGCTGCTCATGACAAATGCAATCTAAAATTTCATGCTCCAGATTTTATTCCAGTTGTTCTTCATAATTTCCGAGGATACGATAGCCATGTTATCGTAGAATCTTTTGGTGATCCTGATGTAAAAAATCGTTTGAAACTCGATAAGGTTATTAAGTGTATCCCAAACAACTTTGAAAAATACATGTCGGTGAGGTTAAGTAAGTTGCGTTTTATTGATAGTCTATAGTTTATGGCAGCGTCGTTAGATGAGCTAGTGAAAAGCTGTAATGAATTTCATAACCTAAAAGATTGCTTTAGAGATAAGTCAAATTTGTTAACGGAAAAAGTAGTTTTTCCGTACGAGTATCTCGACGATTGGAGTAAATTCAATGAAACTGTTTTGCCCGACCAAGATAAATTTTATTCACAATTGAAAAATCAAAATGTATCAGATGACGAGTACAAATACGCACAAAATATTTGGAAAGAATTTGATTGTAAAACATTTGGTGATTATCATGATTTGTACTTGAAAACTGATGTGATATTGTTGGCTGACGTATTAGAAAGTTTTCGTCAAGTAAATTATAACAATTATGGATAAGATCCTTGTTGGCATTACTCTCCTCCTGGATTATCTTGGGATGCTTCGTTAAAGTTCAGTAAAATCGAGTTGGAATTGTTAACGGACATCGACATGTTTAATTTTATTGAGAAAGGTATACGAGGTGGTATTAGCGTTATTGTGAAAAAGTGTTCTGAAGCAAATAACAAATACATGAAAGACTATGATCCTGACATTCCAATAAAGTTCGTCATCTATCCAACGCCAATAATTTGTACGGTTATGCAATATCAGAACGGATGCCCTTTGGTGGATTTCGTTGGATTACACCAGATCAATTTTTAGCAGAAACTGAAACAAAGATACCAGATAATGTTTCGTATTTCGTTGAAGTTGATCTTGATTATCCTACTGTATTACATAAATTATATAACGATTATCCGTTTTGTGCGGAATTGATGATAATAGATTATAGTTTATTGTCACAAGAACAACAGGAAATAGCATCTCCGAGACAAAGTTCGATTGTAAAAAAACTAGTTCCAAATTTATTTGATAAACGAAATTATGTTTTGCATTATAAGTTTTTAAAACAAGCAGTAGATGTTGGTCATGTGTTAAGAAAATTTCATCGAGTTTTAAAATTTAATCAATCACCGTGGATGAGAGGTTATATTGACTCGAATACTTCTAGAAGAGCTGTAGCTAAAACTGATTTTCAAAAAAAAATTCTTTAAGCTTATGAACAAATCAGTTTTGGAAAAACAATTGAAAATATTCGAAAACGAGTAAATATCGAACTAGTTAATAATGTTAATCGCAGAAATAAACTTGTATCAGATGATAACTTGCATGAAAATTTTTAATGAAAATTTTGTCGCGATACAACGACGAAAAACAAATTTGAAACTTAATAAGCCAATCTATGTTAGAGCATCTGTGTTAGATTTATCAAAGTGGCTGATGTATGATTTTCAATATAATTTTGTTAAAAACAAATGGCCGTCGAGTAAATTATTGTTTACCGACACCGACTCGTTGGTTTATGAAATAGATGGAGTCGATTGTGCTACAATGATGTATATCAAGATATTTACGATAACAGGTATCTTTTCGATCTTTATGATTATCCTCGTAACAGTAAATTTAACGATGATACAAATAAAAAAAGTAATTGGTAAAATCAAAGAGGAAATGAACCCTAATATCATCAAGTATTTCATTGGATTGCGAAGCAAAATGTACGCCTTGCTGTTGGATAATAATAAATTAATGAAAAAAGACAAAGGTTTACCGCGAGATTACGTTAAGAAATTTTTTGGATTTGATGATTAAAAGTATGCACTCAATGGAGGTGTTAGTTTTATACGAGCAATGGCTATTCGAACAAATCATCATAAACTTGAAACAGATGTTATTGTAAAACGTGGAGTGAGTAATTTTGATGATAAACGTTTTTGTGAAAATGGAGTTGATACTTTTGCACTTGGATACTGTGAGAATGATAGATCTGTACTTGATATTATATTCGGTGATTAAGTTGTTATATCAGGTCTGACAGTTTGTGTGAATTATATAAAATAATGCTTGATAAAGTAACAATCGAAAACAGCAACAATAATAAGATTAAATATTTGATGAAAGACGGTAAACCTCTTACATTCGACTTTAAAAATGAGACATCTGTAATATGTTTTAGCGGAAATGGATTTTTACAAAGCAGATTAAAATTATCTTTGATTAAATCCGGTGACAGCGATTATTTCGATTTTCTTGAAAAATTAAATAATGAATTGTCGGAAGGATTTAATAACTTTCATAACCCTGTTAGCCAGCATAAATATACCAAGATCACAATTGACCTTGATCGATCAAGGGTATATTTCATTAACAAAAAATTTCCGCTTAATAAGCCACAAATAAAAGATTTGCATGAATCTCGTGGGCGTGTTAGTGGTAGAGTAAAGTTTAGACTTTATTACAGTAACGATGAAATATTTTTAATCTCTACAGTTGAAACGCTGATGATTGGTGATGAAATATAAATTTTTTTATAAATAATCCCAAAGTGCAAATCATTTCGGTGAAATTTTACCTAAACTTGATAAATAATCAGATTTGTCGCTGATGTGACAGCGACGTTTATCAAATGAAGAGGGTCGATAGCTAGGAATCAAAATTGGTCTTGAGCCAGAAACCCCACCATTACTTCCTACTTCTGTATCTAAGGTTACAAATTCGGTTAAAGTTAATAAGAGATTGAAATTTGTTTCAAACAGGAAAACTTGTTTTGATTTTTTATTTAATTGCATGAATTTTAGAATAAACGTATAGGTTTATTTTCTCCCCCTCCCTTTCTCTTTCTCTTTGTATCAACGGTTAGTCTCTCTCTCTCTCTCTCTCTCTCTCTCTCTCTCTCTCTCTCTCTCTCTCTCTCTCTCTCTCTCTCTCTCTCTCTCTCTCTCACACACACACACACATGAGGGTATTAATGGTTTAGTTCGAGAAAGGTGAGAGGTACAAACGTGTATTTTTGTGCTAATGACTCAATGAAGCACGATACATCTGTTTCATACATTTATCATATGTGGAGATCTGGATCAAATATATGTAATCTAGTCATCTGATAAGGATACATTGTTCCTCTTGTTCATAAATACTATGCAACCCATAAGCTTAAAACTGACAGTCAACATGTTCGGATTGACTGTGTCATTGAGTTTCTAATTATGGACAAATCATTGATTTATAATTAGATCTTAAGTTGTCAAATCACTTTGACACCAAAAGGTTCCTTACACTATATTTTTGCAGAGTCTCTAAACACTTCGTACAAAAATATGGATTTTGATTGAACTAAGAGTAACACCTTTACATGATATATTGCATCGCTAATGCTGTAAATCCTTTTATACCTTGGTATAACCTGAATCACAGACCACGATTTGTCATATCGGTCTCTGATATAGTTATTTAGAAACAAGAGATTGCATAAAGTGAATATACAAATTAAAAATTACAATGCTTCTGCTACCTTTCCTAATTAAAATGACAATGCTCAGGTAACATAATTCATTATACGGGCCGCCTAAGCCTTGCGTATACAGGCTTCACTTCTTAAATATTTATTACATACACATTTATTCTTACATGATTGACTTGCCGTTCGATATGAGTAGTGTAGTGGGGCACCCTACGGACAATGGGAATTAGCATTACGGGACCCTGTTTTGTACCCTACGGACAAGATTTCTACGGACAAAAAAATCAGCCTGGGCCACTCTACGGATGATGGGAATTTGTATAGGGACAATAGGAATGGAACAGGTGGCATGACGCCACGGTACTGGACACTTGCAACAATGTAGCTAGGGGCTGACCTGAACAAGCGCAGCTACTACTCTAGGGAGGGACAAATACAATAGAGAGACAGAGACATAGATAAACACATAGATAACACACATAGATAGGCAAGAAAGATTAAATCTTTTTGAAGAAATGGATTGACCCATTACACATAAATTATACAACAATAAAAAAATTTTAGGCAAGAGAGAGTAGACATCTTTTCGAGACATATGAGTGACCCTGAAAGGCGTCGTTTAGTTTTCTTCTACTTTCCTCCCTTCTTCTTCTCCACCAGCACCTCATCTTCTACAGTACATTTTTCTTCTTTTTCTCATCCTTGCATCTATTTATAGCTACAACCTGTGGAAAACCCAAGTCTATATTTATAGTCTCAAACTTTCCAGCTTCAATGACGTCACTTTACTCAACACTAGGGGAATAATGGCAACAGCTGAACACGAACGCGAATCACATTTTTCATTTAGACCTAGTATCTATTTATAGCTATAACCTGTGGAAAATCCAAGTCTATATTTATAGTCTCAAACTTTCCAGCTTCAATGACGTCACTTTACTCAACACTAAGGGAATAATGGCCACAGCCGAACACGATCGCGAATTACATTTTTCATTCAGACCTAGTATCTATTTATAGCTACAACCTGTGGTAAACCCAAGTCTATATTTATAGCCTTAAAATTTCTACCTTCAGTGACGTCACTGAACTGGCTGACCTGAATACGCGATACTGTAGGTAGGTAGGTAGGTAGGTAGGTGAAATGAATTTGATATGGATAAAGTGAGTTTTATAGCGACAAAGACCAATACACACACAAAAGAAAGCGAGAAAGAAAAAAAACCCAATATCTACTATCCACACGAACGAATGAGAATGCATAAAACACTTACATATCTACTATCCACACAAACGAACGAGAACACATAAAACATACACATATCTACTATCCACACCAACGAATGAGAATGCATAAAACACACACATATCTACTATCCACACAAACGAACGAGAACACATAAAACATACACATGTCTACTATCCACACCAACAAATAAGAATGCATAAAACACACACGTATCTACTATCCACACCAACGAATGAGAATGCATAAAACACACCATATTTACAATCCACACCAACGAATGAGAATGCATAAAACACACCTTATATACTATCCACACCAACGAACGAGAAACCATAAAACACATCATGTTTACTATCCACACCAACGAATGAGAATGCATAAAACATACACACTATACTATCCACACCAACGAATGAGAAAGCCTAAAACACACCATATTTACTATCCACACCAAAGAACGAGAAACCATAAAACACATCATATTTACTATCCACACCAACGAATGAGAATGCATAAAACACACCATATTTAGTATCCTCACCAACGAATGAGAATGCATGAAACGCACCATATTTACTATCCACACCAACGGACGAGAATGCATAAAACATACCATACCAACTATCCACACCAACGAACGCGAAAGCATAAAACACACCATATTTACTATCCACACCAACGAATGAGAATGTATAAAACACACCATATTTACTATCCTCACCAACGGATGAGAATGCATAAAACATATCATACCTACTATCCACACCAACGAACGCGAAAACATAAAACACACCATATTTACTGTCCACACCAACGAACGCGAATGAATAAAACATACACTCTATACTGTCCACACCAACAAACGAGATAGCATAAAACACACGATATTTACTATCCACACCAACGAATGAGAATGCATAAAACACACCATATTTACTATCCACACCAACGAACGTAAAAGCATAAAACACACTCATATATACTATCCACACCAACGAACGAGAAAGTATAAAACACACCATATTTACTATCCTCACAAACGAATGAGAATGCATAAAACACACCATATTTACTATCCACACCAACGAACGCAAAAGCATAAAACACACACATATATACTATCTACACCAACGGACGAGAAAGCATAAAACACACCATACTTACTATCCATACAAACGAATGAGAATGCATAAAACATACACACTATACTATCCTCACAAACGAATGCGAACGCAAACACACAAACACACACACACACACACATCAGTAAAGAAGTGAGTGTTTATAGTCACACTACTTCACATTCACACAAATTGGCAAATTGAATAGTGTCTCTTTTCTAGAGATCTGGTTAGTCATGAGAAGGGCTGTATTTTGAACTTCAGATGCACCTGGTTAATGATGACATCTCCCAGGGCGGGCACCACACACACATCGCCGGCTGTAGTCCTGTTCCCAATTAATGCGTATGGTTCCGAGCGCAGACGGGGTTTGAGTGGCCTCATCATCCCAGTTTTCACTTTGAGGGATAATGAAGACTTGTTCCCATTGTCTTCTCGTATGCCAGACCCGGGGATGATGAGGTCTCTGTGGCTCCCACTCTTGCCGCTGTCTCTCCAATTCCTCCCATGCTTCCTGCTCCCAGTTTTCTGTCTGGAGGACGGCGACTCTTGGTAGAGGTTGTGGCTGATGTTGTTGTTGTGGTTGTGACTGTGGTTGAGGAGGCGGCACTGGTTGTGCAGGCGTCCTCACCTCAGCTTTCACCCCACACACAGGTTTCTTTTCTGTCTCCTCTTCTTTCTTCTTTTTTTCCTCCTCTTCTTTCAACCTTGCTTCTTCTGCAACAGCCTCCATAGCCAGCTCGTCCAGGAGACATCTGGCATACTCCAGGTGCATTTGAAGTTCTAAAAGCTTAGCAATTCTGCTGCTCATCTTCAGTGTTGACGAGTCAACAATGGTAGCCAGACTGACGAGTGTTCTGTTTTATATTCCTGGAGCACAAATGTGAAGGAAAACATTCCTTTCACCAAAACTTACCATAACCAAAAAACAAAACATCAAACGCGCGGACCTAAAAGAGATACTCACGTTGACTTTTTTTACTTACAAACACAGACATACACGATTTGACAAGACAGAGAAAGTAAGTGCTTATAGATACACTTCTTTTTTTTAAAAACACACACACACACACACACACACACACACACACACACACACACACACACACACACACACACACACACACACACACACACACACAGAAATTTGTTTTGGCAATTTGAATTAGTATGTCTTTTCTAGAGTATTGTGGTAGCCCTGAAAAGGGCTGTTTTTTTGTTGATGGGGAGTGATGGCAATCTTTTCTTACTGTCTAAGATTGCGTCCCATTCTGGCAGCAGGCTTTCCTATACGATACGGCCTGCTTCTGCGGAAAGAGAAGGAGAACTCTTAGGTGTCCACACGGCAGTCGAGAAAACCTCTGTCTGGTTCTTGCTGCTGCTGCTGCTGTTGCTGCTGCTGTTGTTGTTGCTGTTCTCTCTGCTTCTGAAGTCTGTACTTCTCTGTCCATTCTTCTTGTTCTTTCTTGATTTCCTCTCTGAAGACCTATTCTATCAGGTCTTGGGCTATGGATAACATCTTGACATTCTCTATCTCTTCAGGCTTAGGTATCAGGTTTAGCCTGACACGAAACTGACGTAAGCTTCGTTCAGCTTGGCTAGTCTGGAAGGCATCTTCATAGGCAGACGAGTCAACAGTGGATGGCCAGATTGGAGACCAACCCGCTTTATATGGTTCAAACGCGGACATGATAGAAAACATCCTTACTTGGTTTTTGTTGAGTTGGAGCGTTATGATAGCGAATGTCATGGTGAGGGATAGAGAGAAAGTCAAAGAGCATATATTTACAGTCTTTTTTTGAAAACAAACGACAGACACATTTTTTCAAAAACACAACAATTTTTATTCAATCAACAATCAACTACTAACAATTAACAATTGATAATAACATCAAACAAATTATTTTTGACAAGGTTGACAACGTTGTGAAATCATGTGAGATTCCCATTGATGGAAGTCATGTGGCCATTGATGTACACTACATTTCCTAGCTAAAGACAAACGATAGCCATAATGGTCACAAAACCATCGATCTACTTTCTCATCGTTTCTAGAAGGGTGACTATCAAAATAAGTCACTGAATGTTCTAATGGATATCCAAGACTGCGATGATGAAGAAAATACACCCAATATTGTCCACACACCATGGAATCTGTGCCTTGTAATTTCACATTATTGTATCGTGTTGTCTGGGCATTTCTTCTCATAAAGTCAGTGATGTCGTCTTCCAAAGAAGGTAATCCATACGAATCAAAATATTCCACACAGTCCTCTTAAGGGAAGTAGACGGCAACACAGTAAATTCCTGGGAGATGACTGTCGTCCGTGTTGATGACATAAGCTTGATGGTCTTGAGGTTTGCGATGAGGTAGTTCATCTTTATGAGACTCCAAGCGTCGTCCAGATACTCGTCCAATTTTTCTTCTTGACTCATCATCATACATTTATCGTGTTGAATTTGACTGGGATGATCGTTTTGACATCCATAACAATATTTCTTACTCAATTCCGTAATTTTATTCGCCAGGTGTTTGGCAAAACACGACACTAAATGTTGTTCTTGTTCTGGCCATCTGGACTTGATTACTACCTCGTTCTCTTGCTGAGGTTGTGTTGAAGGGCATGATGATCACTTCTTTTTATAGTCGATGATGTGCGAAGCGTCGATCCAAGAGTCAAAACTGGGAGGATATCCTTTCCAACGTACTTTGACTTCTTTGACACGTTTATTTCCCACTTTACGAGTTCTTTGAACGAGAATGCTTTCGATCTCGTACACGTCGTCTTCTTTTTTAGTCACACGTTGTAATTCGGTCAAGTAAAACGTTCCTTTTAACACTTCTCCGTTCATGTCTTCTAATTTATAGACGGGAGGATGACAGCCACGCACACGTTCGGTGACACGAAACAATTCGGTGGTCCAGTTGGGTAAGTAATCTTTGTCGAAAGTGCGTTTGGTTTTGCCAATGCGCACCCAATCTCCTGATGCCAACACTTCGCCTTTCTTGGGGACAGTCACTGTTGGTTACGTACCAAACAGGCGCTCGAAGACGGTCACTTCGTTGTCGGGGGTCACTTCTTGGGGGGCACGTCCGATGCTCCGATGGTAAGATTGGTTGTACGATTGAACGAGGTGTGGCAAGACGTCAATGTACTTGAGAGTGTGTTGATGCGTAAAATATTTCCACATGCGTTCTTTCAAGGTGCGTTGAAAATGTTCCACGATGCTGGCTTTGGTTTCGGGATTCTCGGTGGTGGAAAAATGTATGCCTCGTTTCTTCAATTCTTTTTGGAAAGCTTGGTTCAGAAATTCGGTGCCTTTGTCAGTTTGCCATCGAGGAGAGTGACGCCCACTTTGTTTCAACACCAGTTTGAGGGCTCGCACTAACTCACTGCTCGATTTGGAAGTCAATGGTACGACCCAAGCAAATTTGGAAAAGACGTCGATGACACAAAACAAATATTTGTAACCACGATTGTAGGAGGCCAAGTAAGAGACATCGGCTAAATCAGCTTGCCATTGATGATCAATACCCTCCACTTGGGTGCGACTTCTGGAAAATTTTCGTCGAATGGGTTTGAATAAGATGTACATGGCTTGTTCTTGTAACCAGCGTTGCACTTGAGGTAAACAAACACTTTTCAGTCGAGTTTTGGCAGCACGATACAATTTCTGAACTCCTCCGTAACCTGCAGGATGGGATGGATCGTAGTAAATGCTGGTTAACACCTTCTCCATTTTTTTAATAAGTGATCTACTCTTCACTGATGCTACTCTGAATGGGACGAGGGGGTGGTTTAGAAACGGTTTTACGTGTCCGATGTGCCACGGGTGTAGAAGTTGAAGGTAATGGTGGTGGTGGTGGTGTTGGTGGTAATGGGATGGCTTTGGTCTTCTTTTCTTTTTTCACTTCTGGTTTCCCTTCTTTCTTTTTCACTTCTGTCGAAGGTGGAGTGGACATCATCTTTTTAACCCAAGCTTTAAGTTCTTCTCGTTGGGGTGTAGGGGAAGGGGTGAACAAGGACGCTGCAATCTTACTAGGGATGGGAGCTGCTGACGGTGTTTGAAAGACTTCTCGTGCCTCTTCTTCCTCAGGCATCCGTAGGGCTACCTCTGTCTTGACTGCTGGAGGTGGTGGTGATGGACTTTTCATCAGAGTCTTAAAATATTTCAGGGTGGGTAGAGTTGTTTCGTCTAAAGCTTTCTGGTGAAAGAGTTGCAGTCGTTGCAACAATTGGCCGTAAAGTTGCGACTTTTCCGTTTCTGACAAATCGCTGCGATCCATCAACGATTGCAATTCGTGTTGTAACTGGGACATTTCGGTCAACTAAAGGATTGGAAGGTAAATGCGGGATTCGTTGTTCTTGCCAACGATGGTATTCCATCCATCGTTTGTAAGGCACTAAAGCCAGTTTTCGTCCTTCCATCGGATTTCATGGATCACGTCTGAGATCTTTTGACTAAAAAGGTCCCTTTTATCTTCTTGGACCTTTTCATATTCATCCTCCCATGATGTTTCCCATTACTCCCTTCAGCAAGGGTCCTCCTATTGTTCCCATTACTCCTTTCAGCAACATGGGCAAAAAAGGTAAAATTCCTCCGCGTTGCACCAACATCTTTTTCTTTTGACTAATGGGTATTTTCTTTTGGACCATTTTTCGAAGAACGTGTTGATGTTTGGCTAAGCATTCTTTCTGGTGTTTAGACAAAGGTATTCTGACTTTCAAAACATTTAGACAACATTCGCACACGGTATTGATGACGTCCTTGGAGGTAGTTTGAATGAGTTTTTTTTTCGCATGGGTGGAGGAGCTTTGGACAGGACGGACAACATGTCCCAATGCTTGGCTAAACGAGGTGGCAGTCCTTTCCTTTTCCTTCCTTTGGGGGTAGAAGAGGAATGCCTTTTTGGGGTGACATCTTTCTCGGTTGGTTCGTTGTTTCCGTGGCACACAGCAAAAATACACTAACGTCGATGACTTGTCACACGGTCTTTTATCCTTTTTTTCTGGACTATCGCTTCGTCATAAAGGTGACGATGTGTTTTCCAAAATCAATAAAGAATCCTCCTCTTTCGTGGCTCTTCTTTTTCTTTGGACGAGTGTGTCTTTTCTGGGGGGTGACGTCGATGTTTGGCTAAGCGCTTTTTAGAATGCCGTGACTGTCTTTTTCGTTTTCCTTTTCCTTTTCGGACCGAAGAAGGAATACAATGGTAACGGTGTGCACTTTTCGGAGGGGACATCTTTGGGCGTTTAGCAGCACAAAAACACTGATCCGTATTGTTTGCCTCAGGTTTTTTTATACTGGAATGCGTCGCCACTGATTGTCTTTACGTCGTATCAACTTGATGACAGGCAACACACGTCGTGGAGGAGTTCGCAACGGACTAAATCGGGACAGTTCTTG